>PVHY01031399.1:0-12690 GCA_004024945.1 Uropsilus gracilis | reverse complement strand
TAAATAAATAAATAAATAAATAAATAAAATCATTTTCTAATTACTCTTCTTTCAAATTTAGATCTTTTGTATGCCCAGAATTTGAAATCCTCTTCTATTATGTATTTTGTATTGCCTGCAATTACTAGCAATTATAAATAACAATGCAAAAATTTGTGGTATGTATTCTATTAAAAAGAAATACTGATTTTTAAGTGAACTAAAATTAAAAAGTTCATTTTGACACAGTATAAGAACATAAATTTCTAGTAACAATATTCTTACCAAAATTAATGGTTTACTAAGTTAATAAGTAATCAATGACAATGAAAAGTTCAATCTTTAGATTGAATGTTTTCCAAGTGCCCCGTGCTTATTAAATGCAGTTTAGCATATGTTTTAGCCAGCATCATCTGCTCCAGAACTTTTGCAAAGGGCCACAATACAACAAAGGGACAAGTAAAAAGAGTTTGTAGTTTAGGAAGGAACACCTAATTATATAAAATCTTGTTAGAGTTGTGATAAAGGTTCTGAAATCACTGCTAAAAAAAGAACAAGGAAGAACATGCATCATAAGCCCAGAGAATCCAGTGTGGGAACTTGCTAAAAGCAAGGACAAAGATTGATGTATATCTTGGATTTAACAAAAGGAAAATCCCCATAATCTTTGCAAGAGAGTTATAATGGGGTGACAGGGGAAAAGCCAAACTGAAATGGATGGCGAAGTCAATGTTTGGCAAGAAGTATAGACAAGGTCAGTCAGTGGCACTGAAAGCAGAGGAGAGACAGGGTAGAAGAACATGGAAGACTCAAATATTAAAATTTCAAAATAAGATATAATATTCTGCATGGTCACTGGGGTATAATTATGTGAACTGAACCTATATATGTTTACAGACAATAGAGGGCATTGCAGGACTATATTTCAAATAGATAACATAGTACAATAACACATGTGAATAGTTTCTAAGTTAAAACATTCATGATCACAAGTAGTTGAGCAATTATAAGCTTAGCACTGTGCTGCATATTATGGGAAAGGGGAAAAGGTACAAGGTATTATTCATAACCTCAGCAACCTTGAAACCTAGCAAGCAAAGCTAAAACAATAATGCGACACAAGGTATGAACAAGGAAATTGACTGCTCAAATTGGCTCATAATTAAAATGTAGTTTTCCAAATGAAATATGAAGTCTTTTTGCCTTCATAATGCAAAATTACAGCTGCAAACAATCCTTTTACAAAGCTTTATTTCAAGTATAACAAAACGCTGCCATCTACTGGATATTCCTTAAATTTCCTTCGATAGTGTTTTTGAAAGCAGGCAACAGTTAGAAAAGTAACTATGTTCCCATGACTCCTTTCCTCCCTCTATGCACCAGAGAGTTTAACTCTTCATGCATTCTCCTTATGAACTGAACATTCCTGGCTAACATTCCATGCAGAATCACCTAACCATGTTGATTTCAAGGCAGATTCAAGCTACTCCAACAGTCTCTCAGTTATTAGGCGGTGATATTTAACTTCAGATGGCCATTTTTCTGGGATGTGCTAGGCCAGGAACTCCAGAGGGAGGAAGGGCAAAGAAAAATACAGGACATGGGCTGTGGTGAGCACTGCCATCAAAATACCACCTACATCATCACCAACTATTAATATATAGTTTTAAAAGTGTAAAATTACAGTTGTGTAAGAGAAGTTGCAAAGCTCTGCTGTAAATATACTATCTAACAATAAGATATTATGCACTTAAATATTTGCTGAGGTTAAACACACACCCACACCACTCGCAAAGGGACACAAGGAAATCTTTGGCGGTGATGAGTATGTTTCTTTTTGGACTGGGGTATTCATACATGAGTACATAGAGAAATTACTGTGTAGGAAAATAGGCTCATAAGTGACTCTACATAGTGAAGTGTTCAATGATGGAATCTCGTCCTATCTTTTTTCTCCATTCAACTCACTTTTCAAAGTAATTCTTAGTAAAGGTCAAAAACAGAATTTATTTGTCTAAATTAGTTCTGAAATAAGACAAATAGTATTGAAAGCAGATGTAATAGACTCTTCGAAAAATGTTCTTAGCCAGAAAATAGACACAAATGCTTTAAAGATCAGGGCACCAAGATCGGTGGCACTAGATTATGACAAAGATGAAACCACCAAATTCCATGGAAAGAAATGTTCCACAAAGGCTACAGTATGTAAGTATTGCTTATCACAGAAGGACCGAAAGTTTGAGGAAAGTCACAGAGATATTAACTTGAGAGATGAAGGACGTACATAAGAAACACATTTAATTTTTGAGTAAAATGCTAATGAACTTATTCTAATCCTTTTCAGCAACAGCACTGTGAATTAACATGTGCTTGACTGCTAGAAAGGCAGCACAGATTAGCCATTCAGATAGACCTTGGAACCAGACTGGCTTCAAATCACAGCTCTGACATTTACTGTCACCTTGACACAATTTCCTAACTACTCTCTACCTTAATTTCTACATTGGTAAAATGGAGATCTGATAGTTTACCTATATTTTTGATTTTATGAAGACTAAATTAGCTATATTTCTAACATTGCAAGTGGGGTATCTGGCAAACAGTGGGTACTGTATAAGTGCCCAAAACATCCAGAGGGAAGGATGTTTGGGCAGGTAAATGCCCTTAGCACTCCTTTCTGTCCTCTCACACACAAGGAAATTTTCAAAACATAGTTAAGAGAGTGCTATTATAAAAATGAGATGGTACAACTTTATCAAATATAACACTCATTTTAAAAAAATGCATTAAATTTACTGAAGTTGTTTAATTCCCACCTGTAAATAAAAAAAACTGAGAAATTTTATGGATGAGTTGGTACATAGTGAGTTCAAATACAAATACATACACTATAAGGACTAAAAGAGAGAGTGAGAGATGGTTAAAGAAGTTAAAAAGCAGATCACAGTGAGAGAACAGATCTGGCCTATACTATAAAAAGCCAAGCAGAAAAGAAAATGGCAAGAGGCTTAAGTGGGAACATGGTAATGTAAAACCTGACCATTAAGGTTAGATTTAGCTCAATATTAAAATTCTTCAGGTTTTATTCATGAAGAACAGCACCTGTTTACATTTGTTGTTTGTTTGTTTGTTTGTTTGTTTGTTTGTTTGTTTGTTTGTTTGTTTGAGAAGCTTATTCTTTTCTAGGAAAAATCTAACCTGGGCAAAGAAATGGAACCAGATAGGTTCCAGTCTGGAGGTTTTGGGCTAGAAAGTTTCTAGAAATCAACACAAAGGCAAATTCAAAAACCAAGCAAAACCATAATACAGAGAGACTGGACAGGAGCTGCTTTTTGTTGTTGTTTTTAAATTGTATTATTTTTATTGAGCCAATGTGGGTTTACAACAATGTATGTGATTTAATGGTACTGCTTCACACCTCTGGAAATGTGTTACCACACCACACCCACCAAGCAGGAGGTGGCGTCTAAGTCTGTTCTATAAATACAAATCTGCATATATTTGCATTTTTCTAAAACACTAAGTTAAGCATTTTTATTGACCATTCATATGTTTTCATTTCAATAGAATGTTCCAATTTGTTACCACCTGTATCCTTTATCTTCTTTTTATTGAGTGCAAAGTGTTTTTAAATATTCTAAATATTAAAGTCCTTAGAGATATATTTTGAAAACTTTTTTTTTCATTTCATAAATTATCTTTTTGTTCTCTTAAATGGTGTTTTTTCATGCATTCTATTCCAGACAAATCTTTGCCTATCCAAATCTCACAAAGATTTTTCTATTTTTGCTAGAAAAGTTTTTATGTCATTACCTCTGACAGTGCTATAGTTTATTTTAAGCTAGTTCATAAGTATGGTATAAAATAAGAACTGATGTTAATTTTTTCCACACCAAATCTCAGTTGTTTCAGTAGTGTTTCTTTTAAAGACCTTTCTTCTTAAATTGTTTTAGCATTTTCACTGAAAACAATATATGAGACTTCCATATGTAAGTCTCTTCCTGGATTTTCCATTCTATTTCACTGTCCACATATATCTTTATCCACTACTACTATGTCTTGCTTACCATAGTTTCATAGTAACCAGGTAAGAAAACTCCAATTTGTTGTACTTAAAAATTGTCTTGCCTGTTACACATTGGATTTTATAGGGATTGTGTTGAAATTGTACATTACTTAAGAAGAAAACTAAGTATTCTAATCCAAGAATATATCTCTACATTTATTTAAGTGTTCTTTATTTTTTTTCCCAATAGTGTTTTTGTACTTTTCACTGATAGACCTTGAACATATTCTAATGTTTTGTGCTTTTGAATATGGAAGTGGAAATACATGTTCATTTTATTTCCCAACTATTATTGCTAATACATAGAAATACTGGGGATTTTGTAACTGTTCTTATATATAAGAATCTTGCTAAAGTCATTCTTTAGTTCTAATATTTTAACATGCTTTTCTCTATTTAATAGAAAATAATCAGTAAAGGTCTGAGGTCTATTGATGTGACTGATTTTTCCAAAGAATCTTTTTGATTTCATTGATTTCCCCCCTTTTTAAATGCCTTTCAACATTATCATTATTATCTCCTTCCCACTGGATGCTTTGGGTTCACTTTTTTCTTCCTTTTATAATTTTACAAGGTATGAACACAGATCAATTATTTTATTTTTTCCTAACATATATATTTAAATTTATTGACTACTATAGCTGCTGCCTACATAGTGCATCTACCTGAATTTATTTTCCTGAATACAAGTCAAACTTTCTTGCTTCCTTGAATGGTTAGTATATTGCAACAACTCTGTATTCTATTAAGTTCCTTTGAGAATTATCACCCTTTGTACTAATTTGCCTGAGTTCTACCTGTAAACTTTGTCTTTTACAGTTTGTGGCATATAGCTACTAATGATTGTTTTGTCTGTTCTTGTGGCTTCTCACTGAACTTTCTTTAGGTTAGTCGCTAGAGATCTAATTTATGCTGTATATTTATTAGTAAGCTAAATAGGCAAAGGAGGAGCCCAAATCTAAATTTCTTGCTTTTCTAATAGTTGCTCTAATTTTCTCACAGCTTTACTAGCTTTGGTCTGCTCTCTGATATTTTAAGGACATAAGCTTCAACACTGTGGGGAAATATATTCAGTTAAAATAAGCAGGAAGTTTACAGGCATGGCTCTTTATCATTCCACTTTTAAGATAAACATAATTTTCTCTGTAGTATAATACCTAATTTTGAGGCCTAATTTTGGTCAGATTCCCTGAAATCTTCTACAGACATGATGTATATCTAGCTACACTCTCTAAGGTTCTGCTATTTATACTTTAAATTTGGTACTTTTCCAAACCTGGCCTTTAACTTCTGCTACCTTTAACCAGTAAGACTGCAGTTCTGCTACAGCAGTTATGACATAAAAAGTTTACTGATGGGTCAAAAAGTCACAAACTCACAATTCTGACCCCTACCAGTTTTTGAGATTAAATTCTACTTCAGTTTCTGTCTGCTGTCCAACATCTTTAAATAATTATAGTTTCTTATTTATAATTATTATTTTACTCTTGTATCTACAAAGGATTTGTGTGACTAAATCACTCTATTTTTTAGAAGCAATTGGCAGCTGCACAGGTTTGAAACTCAAAAGTACGTATGGCTATTCATGTTTTTAAAACTCACCTTAATGACTCTCCATGCAAAATGGTTTAGATACCTTTTTAAAAAGCAGCATATACCGAGATTATCATGAATTAAAAATGGTAAAGTAAATGAGGGAAAGGTTGTCCCTTTCTTTAATACATAATTGTTGTATGAAAAAAATAGCAGCAAAAAAAGATAACTGCATGCATGCAAGCAAAGTCAATTTAAGAGCCCAAAAACTTCAATCGGGGGCACAGGGTAGAGCAGAATCTGAAAAATATGCTTGTTTTCAGGAGATTTTTACAATAAGAGACAATATTCCCCAATTTTCGCTCTGCTAAATTTTAATGGGTTGTTTCTAACTCTTTAATCATTGTCCTGCCTGTTCTTATAATTTAGCTATTTTGACAATTAGCTTTTTCATATAGATAGTAAAGTAGGTAGGTATGTAAGCAGGTACATTTACACTCCTATACTTCCTGTACTCATTTTATACCTCTTCTGTGGCATCTATTTTTCTGATTAGATGATACTTGTTTGTATTTTCAGCTCTGGTCTATTTTAAGACAGGGTCTCTCTTTCATTTTACCTTCCTGTCCATTGAAGTTCCTACTACATACAGACACTAAAACAGTCCTTGCAAATACCTATCTCATTTATATTTAATCACACATTTCCATTTCTGGTGCTCTTTACTCTTCCCTATGGATCCAAGTTGCTTCTGGTGTAACCATTCCTCTGCTTGGATATAGAGGTCAAATATTCTCATTTCTTTGTGCATCTAGACAGATAATACATTGTAGCAACTCTGGGTCTATTGTGTTATGCTGTGTATTATGGCAGATGTCATGAAGAATATTTTATTAATTGTCATTCTGACCTAGGTCCAGGGAGGCTTCACAGTAGAGGTAACATTCAAGCTGGGTCTTAAAACAGAAGATTCTTCTAGGGCCGGGCACGGTGGCTCGTGCCTGTAAGCTTCAGCCTATGAAGCGGCCGGGGCTAGGGATCGTGGTTCAAGTCCCGCCTGGGGCCCGTAGCGAGACCTAGTTCCAAACAATAGCTGAGTGTGATGGCGCGCACCTGTAATCCCAGCTACCTGGGAAGCTGAGGCTGGGGGTTGCTTGAGTCCGTGGTACCCCGGGCAACAAGAGCCTGTGGCTCCACAGGCAAATATAGCAAGACCTAGTCTCAAAGCTTGAACTCAGAGAAATTTTGTGACCAACACTGGCAGGAGGCAAGACCCCCAAAGCCCAACACCAGAGTCATAAGGAAAAGCAGCAAAGCAATGGAGATGGGATTGGATTGGAGAGAATGGCCTGCAACAAAAAAACATGAACAGATCACAAACGAATATAACCTGGCCACCTAATGCAAATTTAAGACTGAAAATCTTAATCTTAATCTGTAGTACAATACCTACAACACCTGGACCCAACAATGCAGTCCCTCACCCAGAGAAAAGACACTAATATAGGAAAGAGACTAATGGACTCAGCACAGCTAATAAATAACAAAGAGTGGGGTGTGAGAGAATGGAGGGAGCACCGGAGGGAGGAGGGAGGGGGAAAAATATATAACAGAGAGGTTGTAACCCAAAGAACAAAATAAAATTGTTATATATTAAAAAAAATTTTTTAATTAAAAAATAAAAGAAGATTCTTCTAGACAGCAAAGTGAGGAAAGATAGAAGTCAAGAAAATGGTAAGAACTGAACAGTCTCAGCAGTTTTCTCAAGAAGCAGGAGTTTATCTTGCCTTAAAATTTCAAGTGAAAAAAGGAGTAAACACCTCATATATTAAAAACACCACACACAGACAAATTAGACATAGGCACACACATCACTACCACCACCACAATCAAATGGAAAGCATATCCAAGAGTAAAGGCTACATTCTATAGAAAATAGAATGTTGCTGAGAAAGAAGTAAAGTAATCTGATTTTGGTGTAAAGTAAGGGATGATGGACTATGAAAGGGGAAGTGATAGGGCAATGTTGGGGATCAGGCAGAGAGAGGGAAGGTGTTTCTTCTTGAAGATGATCTATAATGAAATTGCAACCAGTGCTAGGTAGTAGTTTTGTGTTCGCCTATTAAAGTAACATGCAATATAAACACAAGTATTACTAAAATAGTGGATCAAAGCATCAAAAACTTAATCATAAAACTAAAGAACAGTTTCTTAGAAAGTGAAAGAACAAAGCTTAGAAATAAAGCACTGTGATTTCTTAGAATTCTTTTTTCCTTCTACCAAGATAATGTTCTTTAGCCAGTCTCTATGGTTTACAAAAGGCAACATGCCCAGAATGGAGATTATAATAAACTAGTCATTTGTCATTCCAGTTCCTTTTTCCTTAGTCTATAAAAACCTCATTGCTTTCACCTATCTATCCTATACCTTTATTTACAGCTACCAATTAATTCTAGGAAACTCTACCAACTGTTTTATCTGCTCGCATTTTTTGGGTCCTGAACTCCCAGCACAGTAATAACACACGATGCAACCTTGCAGATTTAAGACATCCAATGGCCATTTCCCAGATGAACTGCAAAGTATGTTTCCAAATGCAGCTGCAAGAAAAGGTATCCTTAAAAAAGGTTTACTGAATATCTCTCTGCCTCCTGCTGAGAGCCACTGGCACCCTCACCACCTTCCATCTGGGCGAGCTGGTCTACAAAAGCATTATAACCCCTAAGTTCAGGATTTTTTTTTTTAGCTGACTCTAACATGAGCATGCATTTTTATCCCCCAAACAAAATTAGACTAGAATTTGACCAAGTCATGAAGTCTCAGCCCTAGCTCTGTCAAGGCTGTCAAGAGTGGGAACAAAGGCTAAAGAGACTCTCAAGTCAATTCAGGGATATTTTGTATGAGATCAGAGTATACATTAAAGGCATATAAATGACAAATTATGAACACACCTTTTACCCCTACTTTTACTGACCTTTTCAGTCATTTTGGAGAAAAAATGAATTTTAAAAGAGTATTAAGAAAGCCAATGACTTACTAAAAAATTTATAGCAATGAAAAGAAACTCAAAAATTCATTCAGCTGTTCCAGTGATAAATTAAGACACAAAGTTAAGTTAGGCATGCTTAATTCATACCTGATGAATACATTTGTTAAACATAAAAAATTATAATAATAATAATAACATGGAGACCATAATAAATACTATGAATTCTTCATCAATACTTTTACCACAAAAATCTGGAGAAAAATGGAAAAATGAAAGTTGAGTGATTCATAGAACTGAATACTAATAATCTAATTTACTGGCAAATACCTTTAATTTATATTTATATACAGATTGTCATCACATGTACTCTGTAATTCATTAATTCATTCATTAATATAAACATATAAAGTGTATTTTTCCTCAACAAGTAGTAATCAAACTAAATATCTTTATCAATCAATACTTTCCACATGCTTACATCTATGTAAATATCTAAACTAAACCAAAACTGCAAGATATAAATGGTAAGGAGCCTGTTTTGCTCACTGGACTATCCTGAGTCTCCACACCAGAGTCTAACATATAACTAATGCACACGAAACATTTGCAGAATAGATTAATATACTGGAGTACAGTCAATATGGCATTGAGATAAACTCCAAAAACTACTCCAGAACTTCCCTTTAAGTTTTATTCACTTGTCACTTGGATATTTGTAGAACACCTGAGTAAGACCTCTGAGATATACAAATAAAGCTTACATAAGATACCGGGAAAGTCCTAAAGAACAATCTGCTTAGGGGAACAAGTAAAGTCATATGATTTAAGAGTCCAGATGAATACCAAGTCTTCTGGTCCTCCTTTTCCTTCCATAAACTCTATCAAGTCACCCACAAAGAAATAATCCATAACAAAAAAAGGTCTATGCAAATAGCACATATTTTACCAAGACTGCTGCTACTAAGCCTTCCTATACTTATACTTTATACCTAAACTTATTTTTATACTTCTTATACTTATGTTTTTGGCCACCAGGAAATTTAAAATTCTGATTCCAGAAGTCATGTCAAATGTCTGATGGGGAATCACATTGGGCTACTGATGTTCATAAAAATAGGCCAGAAAATGGCTCCAGATTTGAAATCACTGGTCCCTGCATTCCTTGTTTCTTGCTTCAATCCAAATAACTAGTTGCATTTTAATCTGTGTTCCATGATTAAGTTGAAAAGAAGTAACAGAAAGCTGAAAAACAATAGCTTTCTTACCTACTCAGGAACATGAAGAGAAAGCAAAGGTGGTAAAGTGGCCCAGGGCTTGACGGAAAGAAGTCTTGGCTCCTGAGTCTGAGTTTCTTGACCCTCATACTTCAGTCAGGACACCAAACCCATAAGTTTCCATATTCTCAAAACATCTTTTCCTACTTCACAAGAGTGTTACAATAAGCAAATGATACTTATATGTAAAAATACCTTGAAATTATAAAAATGTTATTGTATATTATTCCCTTTTATCTAGGTGGCACACTAACCCATTTCTCCAAATCAATATATAAAAAGCAACTTTTCATGGGGCTTTTGAACTTACAAAGAGTTATCACAAAAACTATCTTATTTATCTCTGGCTAAGGTAAACAGTGAGGTAATTAGAAAAAGTACCTTATCTACTTAAAATAAGGAAATGAATAAAGATTGAGGAGCTTACTAAAACCAAATGCATCCCAGGTCACTTGCTTTAAAAAAAAATTATTTATATATAAATTTCACATCTTTGTGATCTCTTGGGTTCACTTCCCCCTCCCTGACCGTTCCCACCCTGTCCCACTCCCCCCAAGTTGTGTACTTTAATTTGGTTGTTGGCTTGTTTTGACTTTTCTTCATGGCTATTTGTTTATCTTTCCCATGTCCCATATAGTAGCAAAACCACTTGGTTTCTGTCTTTTTCTTTTTGACTTGTTTCTGCTAATATGAATTCTTCTAAGTCCATCCATGTTATCGTAAAATTGTCCAATGTGTCATTTTTAATTGATGAGTAATATTCCATTGTGTATATATACCACATTTTTTTTTATCTAGTCATCTGTTTTTGAACATTTCTGTTGCTTCCATGTCCTTGCAATTATAAATAGTGCAGCAATAAACATCCAAGTACAGGTCACTTGCTTTTTAATGGAATAGTCTTCCTCCAGTGCACTGGGCCGGGTTTATAAGGCCTCCAGGCTCTGCAGAAAAGCAAGTGAAGACTAATCTTACTCCCAGGCAGATCCCTCATGCCCTGTTGGAAGACAGGCTGGACAGGACTCACCCAGTAGCACCAACCCTGATGCTAACTCAGCCTAAAATTCAATCAGTACTTCCAAGAATTTCTAACTTCAATGTTTGGGAAGATTCAGTATCAAGTTTCTTATACTTCGTGGCAAGTTGGAGCAAGGTACAAAAGTAATTCAATTATGGCATGATTTTATAATTGTGCCTGAAATTACTACTGTTACCATATCCTGTGAAATGAAAAGCCAAAAACTGAGAAGCAATGATGTTTGAAATTTAAAATACAATCCAAGATACTCCTTCAAGATATACAGATAAAGATATAGGGTGCGGGTAGAAATATATCAGAGAACATTCCAGAAGCAAAACTTAATCAAGAATAGTTTGAATTAAGTCACCTTGATATACCAGATGGTCCTCGTGTAAGCTTGTTTCATGCAAAGTTAGCCATTTAAAGTCTCAAAGCACAAAGAGAAAACAGAATAAATTAGTTTTTGATAAAAGAAAAAAAAAAAAAACACTGCAGGCCCAAACGATAAATTGAATGATCATGAGTTCACAGATCAAAAATCTAAAAAGCCATCAACTCAGGACCCATTTAAAAGCACACTCAAAATATAAAAAAATAAAAGCACACTCCAAATTCCAACAATGACTTCCACTGAAAAAGGTATCTATAAATATTTTCAAAAGGTGTTATAAAGATACTTGCTTCATAGGAGATATATGACAATGCTCAATATAATCACAAAATAATAATTTCGAAATGCAGTTGAAATATTTTCAAGTCCACAGATATCAAAACTTGATTAACAAAATATAAATGGAGTAAAATATGAGGAATTTACTTTTGCATTCAATGAGCAATGCACTTAAAAAAACAGCCACAGAATCAATGATTAATTTTTATGGAACTATGCTATAAACTAGGTAAACAAGAGGAGGGTGAGAACGTTAACTTTAATGACTTAGTACATGGGGTGCTCACACTAAATTTGCACCCAAGAACACAGAACTTGTCTCCTCATGAACAAAATAAGAAACTGCTTTCTCTGAGGATTGCTGCAAATTACAAATCATTGCAAGAAGTTATTTTATTGAAACAGGGTTAAAAGAGAGCTCTAAAAATATAAACATTATAACTGGGATGCATGCGCCACCACTTTCTAGGATTTCAATTTAGAAAGTATGCTAGTTGGATAACAGAAAGCCTGCATTTTGCTGGCAAAAGTAGATACAAAATCTGGCATTCAGAAGCAAAAAACAAGTCCTTGACATAAGTGACATTGGTAAAAAATTACTGTTTTAAGTTGACTACTATTTTAAAAAATAAAAAGAGTTAGTATTTCTTTCTCTCCCCCTTTATTATTCGAACCACTGGAGATAGCACCAAAAAAAAAAAAAAAAAAAAAAAAAACTACCAAAATGCAATTCTAGTCAAAAAGCATATCCTGAGAAGCTATAAAACAAGCTCATCAAAATGCACTGAAACTGCTTTGTGCCTACAACATCATACATATGCCATGATTGGCATGCCGCAGGTACTCATTAAATATTAGGTGAACAAATTCTTTGGAATCTGAATCCCTGTCTCAAGGCCATCACTGCCACTGTGGAAGGGGTGGCATTTCAATCAAAACACTGCTTTTGCACATAGTGTAGGCTATGTCTTCAATATTTGTTGTAATATAAATCCAGTTGATGTCTGGGAATTTATGGAAAGCAAAATAAAGAAGTCACTCCATTAGTAGTACCTACGGATTTTCTGAGGAAGCCAACTAATTTCCCTCATCTTAATCCCAGTATAGTATGTCCTGTAACCCAAAGAATGTAAGTATATATATATATATATATATATA
>PVHY01031398.1:0-12687 GCA_004024945.1 Uropsilus gracilis | reverse complement strand
AAAAAAAAAAAAAAATAGCTGGGCGTGGTGGTGCGCGCCTGTAATCCCAGCTACCTGGGAAGATGAGGCTGGGGATTGCTTGAGTCTGTGGTACCCCGGGCAACGAGAGCCTGCGGTTCCACGGGCAAAAATAGCAAGACCTAGTCTCAAAAAATTAAAAATAAATAAATAAATAAAGTAAAAAGTCATTGACTTATTAAAGACTGTTCTATAATATTCATGTGAAGAATTGAGACTTAGATATGCAATAAATAACTTTTGAGATTACGTATTATGTTTTCTAAGTGATACAAAAGTTTAGAAACTTTTCACATTTATATGAGGTCTAGAGTCCCATTTATCCTGCCCTTCCCAATGAAAGAACTGTACTCTTCACCTGATCTTTTCCTCAGGAAGAAAGTTCAAGGGATATGACTCATAATGTATTTGAAAAGTCAATAAAATGTGGCTAATTTAAAAATATTCAATGAATAAATAGAGAACTCATCTTAATTTATTAATTGCTCCTATTTTCCTACTTAACTTTTATTTATTTATTTGTTTGTTTATTTATTTATTTGTTTATTGATTGATTGATTGATTGATTGAGACTAGGTCTCATTACGTTTGCCCATGGAACCGCAGGCTCATGTTGCCCGGGGTACCACGGACTCAAGCAATCCCCAGACTCAGCTTCCCAGGTAGCTGGGATTATAGGCGCTCACCACCACACCCAGCTATATTTTTTTGGAACTAGGTCTCGCTATGTGCCCCCGGCAGGACTCAAACCGCAAAACCTGGCCCCTGCTGCAGCTTCCTAGGCTGCCACTTACAAGCATGCGCCACCATGCCCCTGCCTTGCCTTCGTACTTACTTTTAAAGTAACAGTATAATTAGCATGAAATGAAAATGTCAGTTGTACTGAAGCAGATCAATCCTTTCTTTTAATTAGTACTTTACAGGGCAACATTGTTAACATACTGAAGGCCTCAAGTATTGAGAGATGAAGAAAAACTTTACTTCTTGCTCTGATGACCAATGCTTTATTCTTGAGACTAGAAAAATTCAAGTGTTGAGAGAGCTGAACTGAACTGGTGAAAATGCTCCATCAGGTTCAATAGAGCCTTCCTGAGAGGCAGCCAGAGATTCTCATGGATCCACTTTTATCCTGGGGAGAATCCTAATCTGTAAACCACATACCATAGGATAATAAATTCTGTCCTGCTTTGTCTACCAAAGAATAGGTCTTTATCAACTGGGCACCAGGGAGATTGTAACTTCAGTCTCTACAGGGAGCCGAGGAGCCTGGATACTTGGTGTGGCTCTTATTTTCTATTTTGATCAGGCAATAAAAATGTGGTACAGCAAATGATCATTGACTTCAAATAGTGAATGTTATTATAAAGAAGCAGTGTACGTCTCATGGACAAAAGAACTATATATATAGCGTTGTCATGGAATTCAGAGAACCTAATGCAGGCACATCAGGAGTGAAACTGATCTGGTTCAAATTTGACTCTGCAAGTCACTAGCTGTGTAATTGTTTTATTTATTTATTATATTATTTATTTTACTTTACATTGTTATCTACCCCAGGGTTCTTCCACCACTTTATCACCCATGAACTATTGTCTTAGTCTTCATGCCCCTCACATCCCTGATTCCCCCCTCATGCTTTATACTTCAATTTTGCTAAAAATTAATTTAAAATTTTTCTTGTCTGATTGTTTTATCTTTGTTTCCCATTTAAGTGAGACCATCCAGTATGCCTCTTTTTCATTCTGGCTTATTTCTGCTAGCGTGATTCCTTCTAGCTTCATCCAGGTTACTGTGAATGACTTGAATTTGTCTTTTAATTGATGAATGGTATCCCATCATGTACATATACCACACCTACCTGTGTAACTGTAAGCAAATCATTTGTATAGCCCTACAAACTCTTTCTCCTTAACTGTAACTAGGAAAATGATTATCCTCTTTGCTCCTAAGTATCAGATGTCATGTAGCTAAGAATGATGGCTTACCCAGAAATATGCCCTAAAACTCATTCTAGTGCTCTAAGCTGGCTCAGGAGAGACTCATAGTGTCATTCCCAGAAACAGAAAATGGTTTAATTAGTAATGAATTTAGTTAGCAATGGTTTAACTTTAGTTAGTAATGAATTTAGTTAACAATGAGTTATGTGTTGGATATATTATTAGATGGTTTAGTTAGTAATAGTTTAGTTAGTAATGAATTACATGTTGGATAGAGTAACATCTGAACAGTATAGTAATGTAGGAAGGGAATACAAAGTGATGGAAATAAAGGATATGTACTCAGGTCAGAAGACAAGGCTGGCTAGAGAGTCAGATCCAAAGAGAAGTGATAATTACATTAGTAATAGCGGAGCATTGAGTCCTAGGGTGGAATGGAGGATGAAGGGAAATGAACATTTAAGGGGGCAGGGGAAGAAAAAAGGGAAAAAGGAAAGAAGAGGCTAGTGAGATAAGAGAATTTGCAAGATGTTAGTACAGAAAGGTTGAGAATAAGGCTTTTAGTGCTGTTCTTGATGATTTTAAAGTTTTCTAGGTGTATCACTTTATCATAACATTGAAGTTAGTTTCACTACTAGAGAGGTTTTGAAATAATCATGAAAAAAGTAAGTTGCATCTGTAACTTACATGTTATGTCAGAAAAATAAAATATGACTGTTTAAAATTAGAATGAATATGTTTATGTATATATCTGTATGTTATATCTATAAAATGAGAAATTAGAATACTTGAAAAGGGTTGGTGCAAAAATGTTTGCAAATATAAAACTTTGTTTAATTACAATTCTGGGAGAATGCGTTCTATAGTGTAATGGAGAGTGCAAAAAGTCAGAATTGGGTCAGTTTTTCATCCTTTAGTATCCTTAAAATAACATCATCAAATTAGTTGCATGTTTAGTGATACAATATATATGAAGTAACTTGAAGAGCTTCTAGAACATAGTGGATGTTTTCACACTAGCATTGCTTTTACTATTGATTGTTATTCTCACATACTTTTGTGTTCCTCCTTGTACCTCAGTTTAACACTAGGTGGCAGCCATGATTTCTTAACCAATGAATATGAAAATTACCAACTTTCTGGTGAAAGCTTGGTCAATAGGAAGATGTGTGTACAGTACCAGAAAAACGGGGGAGATCACTGAATTCGAAGATGGGAGAGTAGAAAAGCATAGGAGGGTAGAAAATGATAGAGGGAGAGGGAGGGTGGGAGAGTCAAAAATTTGTTATTTCAAATGAGAGTGTTAATAAAATAATCATGAGAGTGATAATAAAATGAGAGTGATAATAAAAATATAATCATCATGAGGTGGTAGTAGCAGTGGGCTGGTAGTGGTGGTGGGGCCCAGATTTTCACTGGATAGCCTCCCAACTTGTGTGGGATTCAGTATTATTTTTACTTTTAAGTAAATTTGGGGGAGTAGTATTACCACATATTTTCTGTGTTTATAATTTTTAAGAATATTAACTGTCAGAATTTAGCAAAGTCAATATGCCTAGTAAATATATTTTGGATTCAAATTATTAATCTAAACTGTAAAAATATGGCCATTTTCCTATATGCACAAATTCCTTCTGCAGTAAGACACTGAAATATTAGTTCCTGCTGCTGTTGATCCCAAAAGTTGGTAGCTTAAAATGGCACACATCTGTTATATTTGGGTCAAGCACCCTAGAGCAGCTTAGCTTGCTGGTTCTGGCTTAGGGTCTTCCATGAAGTTTTAGTCAAGATATGAGCTTGTGCTTCAGTCATCTAAAGACTTGGCTGAATCTTGGAGGATCTGCTTCATAGTCATTTCACTCACAAGGTTGGTGGCAAAAGGTCTCTCACTTCTTCAGTTATTGGTGAGAGGCCTTGGTTTCCTTTGCATGTGACTTGAGTACCTCACTAACACTTGGCAATTGGCCTCTTCCAGTGTTAGTGATCAAAGGGAGTTGGCAAGAAGTCACAATACCTTTTATGACCTACTCTTCATAGGTGATAGTCATACTCCCTAACTGCCACTATTTTTTGTTCAAGGTGAGTCACATAGAAAATTACTGAAGACAATTGTCAAGAATTATCTATATATACAGAAAACAGAATCCCTACATGGAGAAATCATAAGTCCATCTCTCTCATGATGGCTCTGGATACATCACATCCTCTCTTTGGGTCTTAACTTCTTTATTTATTAAAAGATATCCTCCAAGTACTACTTCAGTATGAAGGTGATCTGTATCAGGAGCACCAGTTAACTCCTTGTTCTCTAGTTACCTGTTTCTAAAATGAAATGCTCTTAGAAAACTTCTCAAACTTTCCAGATACACCATAACAACTGTATTTTGCATTGAAACTGCATGCACATGTACAACAGGGATGAAAGTTGCATAAAACAGTATTTATTTACACTTATTAGCATAGTGTTCACTAATTTTCTCCCCAGTCTATGCTATTTCATAAAAAAAAAAGTTAGACTAAAAATCTACTAAGTTGTTTTCACAATCCATTAGTTGCTCATTGTGTGTGCATGTGTATGTGTGTATTTAATACTGACATTCAGTTTCACTCCTTGCTGCTCACTTTTCATTGGAACTGGAACAAAAATGTTGAAGAGCAAGAGCAAGAGGCCCTCCTTTAGTTTCTGAGAGACACATAAACACCTTTTGAAGATTGGTCAAATGTGGGAGCCTATTCTAATTAGTCAGGAACTCCTTTGAGAATAGGCTTGCCAGGGTGTGAAGGGCATTTAACTTCAAAAGTTGGCCTTGCAACTCAGTAGTTATGTGACCTTGGGCAATCCTTTAACCTCTCTAGAGTGATATAATAAGTAGTGTTGCCCTTGTTTCATAAAGTTGTTACTAGACTTAAAATTAGATAGTCACATAGCTGAGAATTTACAGACTGATCTTTAGGTCTCACAACAACCCATTAAGATACAGAGTATTACACTTATTTTATGGATTAGGAAGTTGATACTTAGAGAAGTTCAAAAGGCAAGATAAAGTGAACACATGGCAAAGTTAGAATCCCAACCCAGTTCTGACTCCAGAAACCTGATGCAAAATGAAAAGGTAAGCTATTTTCATTTGACTTTGAGTGGTGAGCAACTGAGCTATTACAGATTCATCCTGAATCACATGAAGATAATGACTTCAGAAACTGTCCATCCGACCACCCTTCCTGATCCTGTCTCACTGGTAATATGAACACGTAACATATGCACACGGATTTCGAGTGTTAGCATTTAAAACGGCCTTGGGAAAGCCGAGCACGTTGGCTCGTGCCTGTAAGCTTCAGCCTATGAAGCGGCCGGGGCTAGGGATCGCGGTTCGAGTCCCGCCTGGGGCACATAGCGAGACCTAGTTCCAAAAATAATAGTTGGGCGTGGTGGAGCACGCCTGTAATCCCAGCTACCTGGGAAGCTGAGGCTGGGGATCGCTTGAGTCCATGGTACCCCGGGCAACATGAGCCTGCAGTTCCATGGGCAAAAATAGCAAGACCCAGTCTCTAAACAAACAAACAAATAAATAAAATAAAACGGCCTTGGGGCCCTAAGACTTGGAAACAAAAACATGCCTCAGTTCCTCAGATGTCACCAGAAGAGTTGTTCACAGTGACCATGTCAGAATCGAGCAAACGTCTTCAAGAGGTGGGCCGAAGTGGGTGCCCCAATCAGTTCACCGTCGTGTTTAGGGAAAGTCTAACTTAGTTCTCTTTCATTTCTGAGCTTTGTTCCCTCAAGGCTGTAACCCAAAGCTCCCGCACTGGCGGGGTCCCCAGGAGTTGCCCGGCGCGGACTTGGGGTCCCAGGCCCCTCGTGGGCGGGGCCGGTACCGGCACCCGGACCACAAAGCCCTTTGTTGAGGTCGGGGTGTGACTCGGATAGTACTACTCCGGGCGCGGCCGCTGCTAAGGCGCCAACGGGGAGAAGGCGAGGGCCCCGCGCGCTGGACGCCGCGGCGGTGCGAAGCCCTGTGCGTCTAAGCTGGGGGGCGCTCTGCCCTTGGTCCGCGCGGGCCCGCGGCCCTCCCAGCCCCTCTTTACTGGTAACAGGAGCCCCTCGGGTTCTCGGCCCTGACCACGCCCCACTCTCCGGGCCCAGGCTGACAGGGCGCCCCCCCCACCCCCTGCTTTTGGGGCGGGTGGGAACAGGATCGGGGCGCGGGCGTGGGAAGGTGCCGCGCGGGGTCCCCGCACCTTTGCCCGGGGTCGACGAATCACAGCTCCGCGAGACCCGCTCGCCACCAGGAGACGCGCTCCCAAGACAGGTGTCTGGGAGGGGAGAGGAGGATGGTGCTTCAAGTTGGTCACTTTTTAAATTCAGATATTTGAAGGCTGGGCACGGTGGCTCCTTCCTGTAAGCTTCAGCCTATGAAGCGGCCGGGGCCAGGGATCGCGGTTCGAGTCCCGCCTGGGTCCCGTAGCAAGACCTAGTTCCAAAAAAATAGCTGGGCGTGGTGGCGCGCGCCTGTAATCCCAGCTACCTGGGAAGCTGAAGCTGGGGGTTGCTTGAGTCTGTGGTACCCCGGGTAACGAGAGCCTGCGGTTCAACAGGCAAAAATAGGGAGACCTAGTCTCAAAAATAAAATAAAATACATTTAGATATTTGAATCCTGGGAAGGTTGGCCTTTTTGAAAGGGCTCTGGCACTGGGGCGTCAAAGTTCCTGTACCTGCGGAGCCAGCAGTCGCCCCACCTTGCCATCCGCAGGCAAGTTCTGGTGATGCGGGGCTTGGCCGGTTTGACAAGCTCAGGCAATGACAACCCCGTGACGAGCTCGATGCTGCTCATTTGTCATTTTCTCCTTCATAGAGCTAGAAGCGACAAAATGAGTTCATGGACAATAAAATTTTTTATTAGGTGTTCGACTTTAATGGATATTTACTAGGGACATTTGGAATGCTTTCCAGAAATGCTTTATCTGATTCCCGTTGTTATTTGAATAGTTAAAAATATTCAAGTGAAGGCATTAATACATTGACATTTTTCAGGCAGAGTGTTCAAGAGTATCGTGTGATTCCATCAGACATCTTTGCGAGGAGATTGGACTGTAGTAATGCAACATGGCTTATGGCTTGCCAAGAACAAACACAGTGGAGTCTGTCTTGCGAGGCAGTTGTTATGAAGTGTAGGTATTTTTATATTGGGAAGCCTTGTCTGAGGAAGGGAGTGCAACTTTAGGTACCCCATTAGATTAGGGAACATTTGAGCCATTTTCACATGATTTCTTTTTTAAAGGAAAGTGATTTTTATAAGCCTGTATAAATTCTATTTCTTGGTCTTTACCACAAAACAACACTCTCAAATGGGAAAACCTGGAGAAGCAGTTTGTTCAAAGTTCCAGTCATAATCAACACATGCTGGTTCGAAGTCGGAGACTCCATATTCTAAGGCAACATTTTTTTTTGAAACTACCCCCACCTTAGAATAGGTGTAAGTCTTATTTTAAAATGCCTGATGTCAGGCGTATCTCAGCAGCACTTAAATTAGTTAGTACAAAGGGTCAGTTTTGTATCCGGTACATTTTTGCAGGAATTGGAAACATGGGCATGGAAATCAGCAAGTACACCTGTGCTGAAAGCCTGGCCCTACTCCTTGCTCCCTCTGAGATGAGTAGATTATAAAATTTCTCTGTATCTTGTCCTCCACATCTATGAAATGGACATGACAGTATCTAGCTATATGTTTGCTAAGTACAAATGAAGCAAAGTGTTTGCATGTTGCATGATATATAGCAAGCTCATAATGAATACCGGTCATTACATTTAGTGGCTTCATTTTGTAGTATTATAGTTCTAGTTCTGCTTTGTTTTTTTTTGTTTGCTTTTTGGACTTGTTTTTGTTTTTTTTTTTTAACCTTTCCACCATAGCCAGTGACATATTTGTCACTGAGTCAACTGGATTTTTCTTTTTAACAATATTCTGAGACTTGGAGACAGCTTAGGGAGTTATGAAACCAGAGCTATTTGGAAGTCAGAGAAAATTTCATCATTGCATTTTATTTAGTTTTGTTAGTTCATGTGTGTTTAGAACTTAAACTAAATAGGCAAGTACTCTAGTAGTTAATATCATTGGAAACAATAATTAAAATGAAATTTCCCTGTATCTAAAGAATGGTTTAAAGCACTGATTTTTTTTGATTTCTAAATGCAGAATTTTATATCTTGAGCATTTCTGCAAAACCATACCTTCCTGGTTATTCTCACGGGAAAGTATTCGATATCATACTATTGATAAGTACAGTTAACTTAAGAGGAACAGAACGATAATTTGAAATTCATTTGCTAAAGCATCTCCTCACCTTAGACTTCTCATTGCTGTTTTTAGAAAATTAAAAAAGTAATATACTAAAAGCATTCAAATAATATAAAAGCATTTGAAAAGAAAATAAAAATACTACTTCTCAGAGTGGTCAGGGAGGGGAGGTAGTGAGTGAACCCCAGGGAATACAAAAATGTGAAATACATAAAAAGTAAATTATTTAAAAAAATTTTGTTTCTCATGTCCCCATTTCCATCCCGTCTAGACCTACTCAAATATTTTTTCTAGAATTTTCACCTTCTACGTAAAATGCACATGTGTATATAAACATATGCACATGTACTTTTATATATGGAATTATATCAAACTTTACTCCATCCTCCCATGTTCCAATACAGCTTTTAGTGTAGAGGTAAAGAGCACAGATTCTAGAGTCTAACAATTTGAGTTCAAATTCCAAACCCACAGTGGACCTTGTGACCTTGGACAGACTGTTCTCTGCTCGTTTTCTGACTTGTAAATCAAGCATAATAATCATAGTTGATGACCTCCTAGAGTTACCTCAGCAATTAAATGAGTTCACATTTGTAAATGGATTAAAACAATGCCTAATGTATAGTATATGCTAGATAAACATTAGCTATTTCATTGCTCATCTTTCCATATCCACAAGTAAGGGTAAACATCTTTTGTGACATCTATGCCTCACATAACTAGGCTCTTGTTGAAGGACAGTAAGGCTATTTCCGTGTTTTTTTAAACAAACAATGCTCCAGTGAACACTGTTGTAAATACATCTTTGTGCACTTGTTCAAGTACATCTACAACAATAGTAGATGTCACTCTATGAAGTTAGATGATAAACTAGTAAAGAAGCTTGAGAAGGAAAACAAAAGATGGTATGTATGTGACATCTTTAGATCCCTTACCTGTACCAAAGCAGGTCTTTCCACTTTCCTCATACATATTAACTCACATTAATATATATTTTTATTTCACATGACTGTAGTTGGAGAACAAGTAGCTCATTTTTAAAATTTTTGAGCTGAGATATATAGAACAATTCAGTTATGGTTCATAGCAATTCTTTTTAATACTGTAGTTTGGATTTCATCCCTTCTCCAGTGTACTAAGTCATAAAGTAGTGCTTCTAAATAAATATACCAAGGCTAAGTACCAACTCTGGTTCTTAATTAACTTCTGAGTCTTAGTTTCCTTGTCTACCAGTATGTGGTTGTAAAGATTAAAATAAGATCATACACACAAAGCCTTAGTGTATGACACTCAGCTCAATGCATAATTATTCTCTTTGTTTCTTCCCCAGTATGACCATGTTTCTGATAGGTCATAAAAATTTGGAGCTTACAGTTCCAAGCCACATCCTCTTAAAAGACATGGAAATTTGAATTGACTGTAGGGAGATTGTATTGTGAGCAGTATTTCTGTTATTATGATGGATGATAATTTAAAAAAAATTTTATTAGCTGCATTATAACATAACATTGAAGCTTATAGCTGCATATAAGTTTCAGGTATACATAATTATAAATCAATGACTGTATATACTCCATACATTAAGTTTACCACTAGAAGTCTGATTTTACCTACTATATGGTAATTTTACAGTATACCTCTACATGAGTTAAAATAAGTCTCCTCCTGGTTAGAGTGCAGCCCTGGAAAATCCTGAATACCCCCTGTAGACTAAAATGTCTAGTAGAAAATGGAATTTAGAATCAATGACTTCTGAATGTCTTTTAGTAGATGCTAGATATGTCACTGAATAAAATAACAAATTTTTGCCCCAGACAGGAACCTTGGGAACTTGCATTGCTTACAAAGACCTGGTACACAAACATCATCAACATCAAATTGCCTTTCTTGGAAGAAATTACATTTGGTAATCCTTTAAACCTCAAAAAACATAAAACCATCAAGGATAATCTGTTGCCTTCTATAAAATGTAAGTTTCACTAGAACTTTAATAAATTGCAAATTATGTGTTATTTTTCTTATCAGAGAAATGTTGAAATATGCTCATCCATACCCACATCTGCTACCTACGTAGCCCTGTGTTTTTGCTTAGTAATCAAATTTATGAATTTTTCTGTTATAAATATTCTGTTTTGACTAAAATTTACATTTATATAAAAATGTCAGTTAGTGACAACAGAACTAATGCATATAGCAAGGGAAGGGGAGCGAAGGTGAAATCAGGGGAGGGGTGAGCACAAGAGATTAAGATGATGGTTCACAGTTGACATGGTGATGGGAGAACCTCGGGGTATACTATAATGTAAAAAATATATTTGTAAACAGTAAAAAAATCAATTGGATTGATTCAAATATTTTATTTTTTAGGTGTCAAATTTGAAAGGGATTGTGAAATGAAGCGCTTGAATAACCTGAAACATCAGAAAAAAATAGCAGAGGAAGTTCAGTTTTCTCTAAGGAAAAGGCCAGTTGGTTTGAGAAGACCTCTTCCACCTAAGTGACAGTCATTCCATAACTGAAACTGTGCTTTTTTCAGTTGAAGGGGATGAAGGGCCTAGTCTTTCACTATGTGACATTCTGTGCAAACAGGAATGCTCACTACTGGGTGACCCAGCTCCTGTGGACTAGAGGACAGCTCACACGTCTCCTGGGCCTCCTGCACATGCTTGTTCCGTTGTGTCTTAAGCAACAGCACTGTAAGTAGATGAAAGTGCAGCTGCACTAGCCTTGTTCATGTTATTTTGATTCATTTTTATCCCACTCGTTATTGTAATTTTTATAAAATTTCATTAAGGGAAGAGGAAACTCCATATAAGAGATATTATTTTATAGAACATTTTGGATTTCCATCTTTGACATTCCAGGCAATCACCAAAAGGAGTCTTTTTAAAATGATAAACTGAAAAATTTTGTTTGGTTAAGAAAAATGGGAGCTATTATTTTGGTAAGATTCTTTCCAGTTTTCAATGAAATCCCATTTACCTCTCTCATATAATTACTAAATTTATTCTTACCGAAGTTACACTATAACATTATAAAAGTTTTAGTGTGCATCATTATAAATCAACATTTTTACAGACTACATTAAATTCATCATTACAAGTACCACTTTTTCTATATAACTTACCCCTTTTGCTCAACTTACTCACTTTTCATCTTTCCTCTGGAAACCTCTCACGTAGTACTTTAAGGTAGTAATTAGGGTTATTTTTTGTCCTAAAATTTGCCTTTTCCTTTCTGCCTGCTTTCATATTGTTTCCTGGGACTCCCTGCAGCACATGGAACACATACATATGTAAAAGAGACATCAGAATACAAAGACCTAGTTATGAGGAGAATTCTTATTTGCTAACTAGAAAGTATTGGATCTGCATGTAGCAATTTTGATAGAATTTTCAATAAAATATGCTTGGATATGAATGTTATATTTAAGCACAATTTAGTGTTTAGTAGATAACTCAATAGGTGTTGTAGAATCTTCTCATATCTTAGGTTCATTATGAGTGTTACTGTAGCATTTAAAGGGCATACTTTAGACCTGGGTGCTTTCAGCAAATCCCAGTCTGGCACCTGGGTATGTTACTTTATGTCCCTGGGTGTCAATTTTCTTACATGTAAATTAAAGATTGCACTTGTACCTACTTCATAGATTTGTCATGGGGATTAAATGAAAACTGTCTGGTACATAATGGCAGTTCTTTAGTGCTAGCTATTACTGTGAACATTATTCTCCTTGTGATGCTACAATACCATATTTATAGACAATACACTGAGCTGGCCTTCTTAACCTTTGTGGAGACTAGAAGTTTTGACTTTGAAAAATATTTGTTTTGTTCCTGTCATTGTATATGTGCATGGATATTGTATATGTGCATACAATATAATCTGATATTTTAGTTCAAAATCTGGCCACTAACCCTATGGCATATTCTGTTAATCTCTTTTTAAAAATAACAGTTTCTAATAACTATCATGTCACTTATATCTTTCTCTTATAAGATATAATTTGTGCACCAAAGTCCATTTCTTCACGTCTTCATCGTGTAACACAGGTATATAAGTATCAGTCGATTAGGACTGGTCTTGGGAACCAACAGGGAAACTACAGCACCTTACACTTTACTTAGAACTTAACAACCCTAGTTAGTGACAATAATTGGAAACATGACTTACCAGCTTCTGTTCTTCAGAACTGTTGTGAAAATGAATGAAATATGTATCAGTTTACAGAGAGTTTTCCAGAATAAAACACTCTAATATTCCTTGAGAAAAGGTGGGATTTGATGAAGCTTTACTTTTCCATCATTTTCTTCTGAAAAAAATGCCAGCTTGTTTCTTTAAGATTCTTCTACTTATGTTTTTAGGCACATGTTTCTGACTCTGCTTAAAACAACATCTAGTGAAATGACATTACTTCATAAATAAATAAGTAGTAT
>PVHY01031397.1:0-12684 GCA_004024945.1 Uropsilus gracilis | reverse complement strand
AATTTGATGAATTTATGGAAACCTGGATGTACCTAGAAGAAATCATTCTAGCAGAAATGAGCCAGATGGAAAGGGACAGAAACCAAATGGTTTCACTAATATATGGTCAACCAAATGAAACTGCACAAGAGGAGAATGGGGACCAGCTGGAGCGGGTGGGAGGGGGAGGTGGTGGGTGACCCCCAGGGATTGAAATGATATGAAATATAGATAAATAAATTTTAAAAAAATAAATAAAAAAGAAGTTAGCATAGTTTGGATAACATAATTTGAAGTTCATTTCAGTATAACACTCAAACTTAAATTTTTGTTTACATATGTGTATATTTTGGCTTATCTTTTGTTCAGCCTCATTTGTTATATTCCACCTTTTTAAAGATTTTATGAGCTATCCTAAGGGGCATATCTATAGGGATGGGGATATATACTGCTCACCCAAGAAATGTACCTGTTCCTGATTTTTCATATGTATTCAAACCAACTAGATTGACACAGAAGCTATTTTGTGGCATTAAGTACCCAGGCATAGCATGATTCACTGTGTTGTAAACTTTCTTTCTGTGCCTTCTTACTTATTAGAAGAGTATATTTTCACCTGAGAAAATAGATGTGGGTAGAAAGCATCCTTATCTATTATGATTCTGATTTTTGTTTGCTATGTAAGCTGTAACAAAACCATTGAGGATAGGAGAGAAGTACTGAGACTTGTTTAAATTCTATTAAAATGTAGTTTGATTATCATTACATCATGTCTTTTATATTTATTTTATATGAGTTCTAGGTAACAAAACTTCTTGGTAAATGTTCAAATTTTGTACCCATATATCCAAAGGTATTTGATCAAATACTAGTTTTTGGAAATAAATGTTTCAAAGATTTATCTCTTTCTGAGAATAGTTTAAAGAAATAAAGCTTTCCTATTGCCTTAGGAAAAAGACTTATTTCAAGTCCAGCATTTGACACTAACTTATTTATCTTTTTATTGATTGAGTTTTCCAGTCATTGATTTTATTTTTTTTTCTTTTATGATTTGATATGTTATAGTTCAGCTTTTAATGATGGCTTTTAAGTCCAGAAATAACCTCCAGAATAAATATTCCTGTGTTTAATTCTGTAGTGTCTGTTTTCAGGATAGATAGGCAGAAGTTCAGGTTCAGAGGGGTGCCAGGTTGGTAATTTGGCTCAAACTGCCTGGGGAGAATAATCTCTCTCCTAAAATGAAGCACAAGGATAAGTAATAACTTTTTATGCATGATAAGCATCAAAAATATGAACCTGCTGGTCTTTGCTTTTCATTTTTCTTTACCTCTCTCTTTCAGTGAGAACCTCCTGCAGTGTGCACACAATGTGATCAATAACTCAATAACTTTTTTCATGCAGTAATTATCTCCATGTGATATTATCTGAACACTGTTTTTCTTTATTACTCAAAAGATGCAGGAGATATTTATATAACCAGCTGATCCCATTTTGAGTAAAGGTGCATTGTGACAGCAGGGGAAATAGTTTATTTTAAATAGCCTTTTAAAATAAATGCTCTGTGTTATGCTTATCCAGTTAATTTTCACTTCAAATGAGAAGGTAATTACCAACAAAGGTTTAGATCTAAAACTTGTACTTGGTCCTTCTAACTTATAGTAAACATGATTTAAATTAAAATATTGAACCATTTTACACAATTGTAGCCTTTTCTTATTTCTCTAAATATTTTAGATGTTTTCGGACATGTGAGCTAATCGCCTAAGTTCTACCATCTCTGCATGTCTCACAGAGGTTCTTGTTTTAGGCAGAGATCCTGCAGGAGTCCCGGATGATGATCCCCGATTGCCAGCGTAGGTTGGAAGCTGCATATACTGATCTTCTACAGATATTAGTAAGTAATGCCTGATGTTTAAATTTTTTTAATCTAATACATGGAAGGCCAGAATTTTATTTATCTAATATTGAAAACTAGGTGGTGACATGTTTTGTGTTCACTTGCCCTCTGTATCAGTATGTTTTGAAATAACTGAATTAAATTACATTTAATTTATCCCTCTAGTAAAAGTAATATATCTACCATGTTTATTTTGTTTAACTTATTTAAATATATCTGATTTATGGTAGATATTATTAGAACTAATGTTGACTGGTAATAATCTTGAATTACTTAATTTCTGTACATGAAGATCTTTTTTTTTTTTTTTTGGCACATTAAAATTGAAATTTAAAAAAATTCAAGTGTTCAAATTAATTTAGGTGCTTATAAAAGGGCTTTAAATTTTTTTAAATTCAAACCAAAATTATGGGAGGTGGGTAGTCCTGAAATATAGGCAGTCTTATACTAACATCTTTATATCATTGATATCATACTTGCTAGTAAAATGCTTTGTGATATAGGTTTGAGTCATTTTCATGAAGGATTCTGGAATAATTAAAAAGCATCTTAGTAGAGAGTAAGGCATACTACCATATGGATCACTTACAACTGTAATGATATTTTGGTAAATTCTAATTCTTCCTTTATTAATGTTATTTTAGGTTTCTGTTTCTTTAGCTAAATATTAATTACCAGCTACATAGCTGTTCCTGATTCTTTCTTGTTCATATGACAAGATGTCAGGCTTTCTAATGATAATCATGCATATTCTTTGAAAGAATATTTGTTTTTCCATCATTGTAATATTAGGACTAAATCTCTAGAAGAAAAGAGTGGGAGAGATGTTTACATTTACTTTAATTTTGACACTGAACTCCATGTTTGTAGAGACCTTTTGAAGAGAGAATAATTTAACAGGCAAAAAATGAAGCAATAATTTGGGGGGTTTTTTTTGGTTTTTTTGAGACTAGGTCTCACTATTTTTGCCTGGGGAACTGCAGGCTCATGTTGCCTGGAGTACCACAGACTCAAGCAATCCCCAGCCTCAGCTTCCCAGGTAGCTGGGATTACAAGTGTGCACCACCATGCCCAGCTATTTTTGAGGGACTAGCTCTCGCTACATGCCCCCGGCGGGCCTCGAACCGCGATCCCTGCCCCAGCCCCAGCTTCCTACACTGCCCCTTACAGGTATGCGCCACCATGCCTGGTCCCTGAAGCAATAATTTCGTAATAAAATGAAAGCAGGAAAGTGTTCTCTTCTCTGTTGCCGAAGACAAGAGAACTGTTTATATTTCCTAACAGTTAAATTTTTTTTTCATATGATTCTAGTGGATGAGAAAGTGAAACACCTGACTGAAAAAAATGTGTTTGGATATTATATTTGTATGTAAGGATGTATTCAGTAGCTCTAACCTCAAAGAGCTTATATTTACTGATGAAGAACAATTACATGTTCAAGTGTGTAATGTAACAGTTTAGGACATTTTCAAATATAATGTCAGTTAAGCAAATTCTCAGTCCTTAAAATTTTCAGATTGTCATATTAGATATACACACACACGCTTTATTCCTTCTTCTCTGTAACTATACACACACATACACATACATAGGTATCTCCACCTTTTACTTGCCTGACATGAATTGTTTACTATTAACTTTATTTAAAAAATCATGATATTAACTTCCATATTTCATTTGTCTGTCATGCTGTAAAAGTTATGTAATAAAAGTTTTCCATATTAAAGTATCAAGGGAGAACTCAATCTTTAAATACCAGGAAAAAGTGATTGGTTTTGTTTCCTTTTAGTAGGGTATGTGATAACTCATTAGCAATCTCATTCAGAGATTGTACTCAATTCTTTGTGACACCTTTGTTATTGTGAGTAGTATAGCAGGAAGATTATTTTGGTTTATGTAACGTTGTATATGCTCTTGTGTATGTAATGTGTCACTTAATCATCATTTTTTATGTTTTACTCATTAACAGAAATTCCTTTTGTGTAGTGATGTTGTGTTATTAGAATAAGAAAAAATGTTTTTCTGAGAATTTTAATTAATGCCAGCAGTTTTAGATGCCCATTCTTCTTGCTTATTATAGGGAGAACACGTGGTAAAGCAAAACCTATTATTATTTCTTCCCTTATCTGTAAAGATGGAACAAAACTATGGAGTTAGATTAAATTTAGATGATACTTGGGCCCTTTTTTTTTTTTTTTTTTTTGAATTTTTGAGCTGTTCACTTTTTGTGGTTTGTAATATTTGAATAAATAAAATAGTACTGAACTTTGAGATGGATATACCCAATTTTTATTGTATTTCATTTCAGGAGAATGAAAAAGACTTGGAAGAAGCCGAGGAATATAAAGAAGCACGTTCAGTACTGGATTCAGTGAAGTTAGAAGCATGAAGTTTTTCTGTATAGGATGTTTTTGCATTAAATTCTGGAATCCATTCCACAATTCATTATTTTTGACCACTGCTGGTGTGTTCAAGTAGTATGAGAATGTGATTCTTTCTATGCAGTTACTTATATTTTTTCTTTGCTTAATTTATGTGTCAAATGAATTCATCTAATAAAATTGTTTATTTCATACTTTACAAAATATCTTTAATTTTTTATCATTAAATTACAGATATTTTTGTGTCTAGATACTTTGCTTCATAAGTATGAATGTGTTAAAAACAGGATGCCATACCATTTTTTTAGATAAAAATTCAAACTTTGAGCAGTTTATTCTGAATAGGAATTCTCTGACAGGAAAGAACCTCTATAATAAGATCTTGTATGTTTATCCCTTTACAGTGAAAATCTAACAATTCTATTCCTATAAACTAGTGGGAAATATTTAAAAATTTAAATTTTTTTCTGGAAGGAAAGCTTTATATAGAAAACACCACTTAGGTCTTCAAATAAGATTCTTAATGAACAATAAAGAACTGTATTTTAAAAGAATAATGACCATTGCTGGTGCTGTGCTAAGAAATGCTTACACTCTTCAAACTGAGGAGTAGCCTCTGATTTATAGCTTTTGCTGATTTGTGTGTATAAATATTCCCACTCTTAGCAGTTTCAAGCTAACATCACTGACTGCACTACAGCATACACTCACTATATGCCAAAACCTTACTATCTTGATTGACTAGAATATTCTTTTATCATAAGCTATTCAGTAAAAATGTTAAAACCATTACTTATGAGTTTACTTTCCAAACTTTCAGTACAACTTAGGTGTTTTTTTTTTTTTTTCTCTAGAAAATGAATGTGAACCTTACCTCACCAGGCTAATATTGATCAGTGATCTAGTGAGCCAAAATATCAATAGCAGTATTTCAACTTTAAAAGTCATCATTGAAAAAAAAACCTTGAATTTTTGCTTCTGTAAAATAAATATTTAATGTGGTTGGGTTGATTTTGGAAGTTAGAAAGTAATCACGAAGAACTGTAATATGTTTGTTAAATCTATCAAAAAGGTCAGAGAAAAGAAAAAGAATAACAGACCAGGCACAGTGGCTCGTGCCTGTAAGCTTCAGCTGATGAAGTGGCCGGGGCTAGGGATCGTGGTTTGAGTCCCACCTGGGGCCCGTAGCGAGACCTAGTTTCAAAAAAATAGCAGGGCATGGTGTCACACGCCTGTAATCCCAGCTACCTGGGAAGCTGAGGCTGGGGATTGCTTGAGTCTGTGGTACCCCAGGCAACGAGAGCCTGCAGTTCCACGGGCAAAAATAGCGAGATCTGGTCTCAAAAAAAAGAAAAGAAAAAGAATAACTCCAGTGTTATTTCTAAAGGCTGTTTGTTTTAAAGTACAGAGTGTATCATTTGTAACATAAAATCTTTATGGATGTAGGAAATTACCAGGGGTAAACAGCTTATCAGAAGCATTTGTAAAACATTGTATGCCATTTTGAAAGCATTTGAGGTCAGGAGAGGAAAAGTAAGAAACTAAAAACTAAAATTACAGTGTAAAATTTTATCCTAAGGTTCACTCTTAGAGGTTTAAGTACTAGGAGAATTGAAACTAAAGTACTAAACTACTTTTTATATGTAAAATGATTTCAATCAACCTCTAACAGGTGTGTGTGTGTGTGTGTGTGTGTGTATGTGTGTACACATATATATGCAGAGCAGATAATTTCCTGACCATTAAGGTTGAAAATAACTAAAAAAAATTGTAGGACCTCCGGAGAAAAGTCATACAAAAGGTGAAATTTTGCAACCAGAACCCAACTTTGACTGCTAAAAAATTGTTTTTTTGCTAGCTAACATGCCTAGAGGGAAAATATCAGCAAGATAGATGAAAAGGAATTATTTTACCACCTCAACTATATGTTTTATACTGGGTCTTGCTGGCTCTCTCCCCAGGTGTTGATGATAAACAGCAAGAAGCTTAATACTCTGTGAAGGCTTACTTCAAGGACTTTTTGACCCATTCTATTTAGGCTTTCATGACTATCAAGAGCCTTTGTGACTGACCTGGATTAACTTAAAAGTTTTTGTTTAAAACCTTATGTCAGTGTGATAATAGAAATTCCCCAAAGTAATGTTACCTTTTTCTTCCTGAGCTAACACCTGCTCCACAAACACTGTATAGAAGTTGCTTAATAAACATTGGTAGAACAAATGAAAAATGAGAACATCTCTAATAACTGGAAAGAAGGAATGCTATGAAGGATTCCATCACATTACACACAGTGCTTTTCAAACTGCCCTCGCTGCAAGCTACAGTAACTTTTTGGTTATGACCCATAAATGCATATGGAGGTCTACAAACACAATATCTTAATGTGTACAATTCCTCAGATTTTTTTCCTACATTTTATTAAATTGTGATCATGACCACCTGTAAAAAACACTACCCTAGTAAGTATTCAATTTATATATTTATAAGCTTTATAGTTCCCAGAAGAGTTTTCTGGGTGAATAGGTACAAAGTAATACACAGTATAGGTATAAAGTATCATAGTAAAGTATAAATACTTAACATTTTTAACATGTCCTTAGTCCTTGTACAGACCAATAGAATGACTTGAAGCATGCAAGCAAAGGGCACATTGTTTCTGAGTGCACATAGGACAAAGTAGAGACAACATATGGTATGACTAAAGTGACCAAAACCCAGCCTAGTTTTAATAAGTCATTGGAAACATTCCCAAGTCCTTGCATCTTGACTTGGACATTGCCAACTAGTGGGGATTCAGTCCTAATAAAGTACTGGCCCAAAGACCTGGACAAGAGTTTTCTAGTTTTTTGAGTATTGATATTTTGAACTCATCTAAAACAGCTAAAGATATAGGTTGTCTTTGTCCTGTACCACCTGGAAAAACCCTTATAAACAATTTCTTGGGAAGGACATAGAATTTAGGAGGGGAAAAAATCCTCAAAATAAGCATTGTCTTCATTTGTGGGTACTGAAATTTGACTAAAAGAATATAGTGAATTTCATTTAACATTTCTCAACTTTCTGGTCAGGAACATCCAAAGCCTAATATTTAAAAACTGTCTCTATGACTATACCTGTGCAGTGGATCACTTTCAAATTGAGCAGTCAAACCTGGTTAATCTAAATTACTTTGCAAACTTCATTACATTACTTGGCTTTTTAAAAATCCTATCAAATTTAATAACATCCTACAGCTGGTTATCACTTAAATCTTATTTAGTCATTTGGATAAACCAAGAGCAGATTAATCCTTTCTTTGATGGCTAGTTAAGTCCTGTAAATGTCAGTGTAAACTTGACATGTATGTGAGCAAGAGCTTTGCATTTGACATTAAAGGGTTACTCAGATAATTTAGTCCTTGAGACTCGTTTGAGTGCATTAGCTGGAAAGAAATTGAATGGCTCAGAAATAGTACACTATGAAACAAGTTATAAGTATTAGTGTACTTGAAATGTTCAAGAGTGCTTCATAAAAATCTACATTGCACTCCACTATTCGTCCTATTGCTCTTAAAGGAGAGGTATTTGTTCGTGTATTGGACTGTTAAGCAGAAAGGTATAATTTATCTTAGAGTAAAACCTTTTGTGTTTTCTAATGATTGCTGGATAGTTGACAAAGTGCTTTTAAAATCTTAGGAGAATATATGTCACAAGTGACTGACATTTTTTAACGTGTAAGGAGACCTTTCATATTAATGAGAAAAAGATCCCTGTATAAAAAAATAAAGGTAGGGTAGAATTTTTAGTTCATGAAATAACTGCAAATGCACAGTTGTTTTTTTAAATGTTTCTCTTCAGTAGCAGTCAAGCACTTGATAGAGGTGGCATCTCAACTTAGTGATAAAAGAATGGCTAATTTAAAAAGATGAAACTGAGAAAGTTACCTATTGAGAAAAATAGAAATAGATTTCTGTATCATCCCATATAACAAAACTGAAAAGGATTTTAAAACTTAAATTTATGCAACAAGTATCCTTTTTAACCTCTTAGCCAGGCACTGTTCTGGGAATGGGATGCGACAATGAACAAGAGAAAGATTGCTTTTACAGAGTACACAACTCCTCAAGACAATATATAAATAAGAAAATAACCATAATATGCTCTGTGCATAAAATTAGCTCAAAATGGTGTCATCGAGAACTGGGTACATGACATTTAAGCTGAGCTCTGAATCAAACTCAACAGTGCTTTCCAAGCAAAAAAGAACAATGTGTGTACAGCCTAAGAAGATGCTAGAGTAAATTGTTAGAAAAGTGGGGCAAGAACAAAGTGGCAGATGGGGAAAACAGTACAAGAATTTGTCAGACTTTGTAAACCAAGGAAGGAAATTAAGGTTTTATGCTGAGAGTCTGCAAAATTTTTGAGCCAAAAATAACAAGAGTCTATTAGCATTGTTTGAAGATCTTTTTGCTCTGAAGAGACCAAGTCTTTGATAGCACTAGTAGAGATTTGTCATTACACTAGTACAGGATTAAATATAAGACAAAGCATAAAAAACTAAGAATATTTTAGTTAATATGTAATTTTGGGAAAATAAGTGCAGCATAAAACACTTCACTAAAAAAATAAAAAGGCTATATTAAAAACAAAACTGGGTTCCTTGACAAACAGTAAATGGAAAGGAGATCAATGATTCTAATAAAAGCTTAATGTTTTTAATATTATAAAAAACCACATAGAGCCAGGCATGGTGGTGCATGCCTGTAGGTGGCAGCCTAGGAAGTCACGACCAGGGCCAGGGATCGCAGTTGGAGTCCCCCTGGGGGCACGTAGTGAGACCTAGTCCCCAAAAAATAGTTGGGCATGATGGCGCGCACCTGTAATCCCAGCTACCTGGGAAGCTGAGGCTGGGGATTGCTGAACCTGTGGTACTCCGGCCAACGTGACCCTGCGGTTCCCCAGGCAAAAATAGTGAGACCTAGTCTAAAAAAAAAAAAAAAGACAGTTCCAGTTTCCCTTTCTGCATGTAAGGAGCTTGGAATTGCCATTTTGTCCAACAGTAAAAAGCTAAACACCAAAAAGTCAACAACTCTTCTTGGATAGTAAGAGAGGAGGGCAAAAGGCAAACCATTCCCCCAAGATTTGCGAGACAGGATTACAGGGGGTCAGCTGGAACTGGAAAACCTGAACTGAAATTGACAAATTTCTGGAGGTGCAGTGTGGACAATTCTGATTGCAAAAAACTCCAGAGGAATCTAGTCAGGGGAAGCGGGGGGCGGGGAGGGGTTTCTGCAATTTTGTGAGTTTTACCGCTAGGTTTCAGTGAAAACCTGTGCTTCTAGCAGGAGGTGGAGAAAGGAGAGAACGATCATTCTGGAATAGGCCAGGGCACCCTGTTCTTTTATGAGGTTTACCCTCAGGAAACTAGTTGACTGGTATCTACACAGCTGGAGTCTTATCAGAGCCTAACTGACCTAGGGAAAGGGAAATACTCAACTCCTGTCATTTCTAATTGTACACACAAGAAAAAGAAATAGCCCCCTCTAGCCATCCTGTCACTCACCTGAGAAATAGGTGTGCAGTTCACAATCCAGAAGTGCAGGCTCATCAGAAGACTGGGAGCTGAGACAATCACATGGATAGAAGATTTTCTTGCCCACCAGTGGGGTAAATGGTGTAGTCAGGCTTTTTCCCCCATTAGTGTGTATGGTCAGCACCTGTAGTCCTGCACAACTTCCCCATGATTATGTGTGCACCTGGGCCCAGTGGGTGTGTGCATGTGTGTGAGTGCACACACCTGAACCTAGGAAGAAGGCAACCTGTGAAAATGTTGGTGGGTGGCTGACCACAAGGGTACCCAGTGGCGAGTGTCCTCCTTCGCTGGACATGTCCCCATCAATGGCCAGAAATAGATGGGTCTCCGTGGTAGGTGGAACAGTCCCTGTGTGACCTTGAGGGGGCCTTGTACAGATGAGGTAGCCGCAAGGCACAGGACGGTGGGGTGGCTGTTTCTGTAGTTCTGCAGGAGGCCACGCTGAGAGAGTGACCCAAGGTCCATGCGCTGCATGACAAGGTACAAGAGCTGCAACAACATTTGAAGCTCCTTGGGGAAGAAATTCAGAGAAACTGACCACCACTCTGGAAATTCTGGATTCCTCCAGGGAGGGGGAGAGGGAGGAGGGGATGAGAAAGAGGAAGAGAAGGATGGAGGAGAAGGAGGAGGAAGCTGGCCACTCACTCCAGGCTTAGCCAGTGGTGAAGAAGAAACTCTGGCTTGTCCAGCAATGGCAGACTAGCCTTCCACCCCAGAGACTGGTCTGAAGTGGAGGAGGAGGCCGGCCCCTGGCTCCAGGCTCACCCAGTGATGACACAGTGGTGACACAGAAGATGAAACAGCAGCCCAAGGACCCAGACGGTCAAGCTGCTGGGCCACCCCCAGATGGTAGAGCTCACCAGGTATCATCCACACACCTGAGTTGGTGGACTTGGGTAAACAGCTTTGCTGGAAACCAGGAGCGCCCTTGGCAGCCTGGCTGCTGTGTTTATGGGACAAGGGGTGGACAGAATCATCTGCACAGCACAGGAGATGGAGACTGACCCCAGGGACCCTGCACCCACGCCAGACAGCAGCTACAAAACAGCCACAGAACAGCCTGGCTGGCCACACTCTCCTGGACGGTCATGGCTGCGTGCAGACAGGCCGGGCCGATGCAGGGGGTGCACCAGAGATCCCCAGCTGATGCAAAGCACACAAAGCTGGTTTGCTTTGGGAACAGGGAACGAGACAGGCCCTGTTTAAGGTATAAGTGCTCATGGTCCGATGAGAAGCGCGTCATAGCAGGGATGAGACGTGGTATGAAAAGTGTCTCCTCCTCCTCATTTGGTCCCTCCTGGCCATTCTGGTCCCCCATGTGGGCTGCCAGACACATGACGTCACCTTGGTGGTGGCTAGCTTGGGGTAGAAAGCTGGTGCCCTCACAGGGGAACACGGGTCATTGCTGACCAATTGGCCGAAAGCCAAAGAGGGCAAGCAGCTCCTGAAAGTCACAGCTCCCCTTAGAGTCACCTGCACCCAATACATATCTGTTAGATTGTGGAGGCCACTGCCAGAGGATCCAAGGTTCATACCCATAAGAAGACAGGCTGCTGGGGCTAGGGAAGAGGACATGCCCAGTGCCCCTGGCCCAAAGGGAGGCCCTGATCACCCTTCCATGGAATGAAGGCCAAGACACTAGAAGAGCAGGACAGGTGGCCGGCCTCCCACAGTGGTGTTGCTACATCCTGCGGCTGCTCTCACCCAGCTGCAGATACAGAGGTGCAGACCTCCTGCTGGAGCCTGGGTTTGGGCAGCAGGGCAACTTCTTATGCCAGGTTGGACCCGAGACAAACTATGGACTGGACCTGGTCTTGGATAGTAAAGGCGCCCCAAACACGTCGCCCTGATAGCCTTTGGGGACATGGCCTGGAGGCTGATTTCCAACACTGTGGATGACTGGAAGTGACCCCCATGAGTTTGTGTTACACACCCTGAGGTGGCAGAGCAGAGGGCAATCCTCAAGGAAATACTGGCTTTGTGGCCTGCTATGAACTCACTGCTCGTATTACATGTAGAACCTCTGATGCCTCATCACTGGCAAAGCAGGTGTGGTACTCGGGCCTAGAGACCATTGCTGCCAACTATGTGTGGTATTGTCTTCTGACAAAACATTGACCTGTGTACTGCCAGATGGGAGGGGTCTCCCATCGCTGGTGCCAATGGCTTCTTAATCTTTTCATCCCTAGCTAGATGTGCATCAACACCTTAACGGACTGTATTTGGTCTTCTGTAGTTGTATTCTGGTTTTTTTTTTTTTGTTTTTTTTTTTTTTTTGAGACTAGGTCTTGCTATTTTTGCCCGTGGAACCACAGGCTCTCGTTGCCCAGGGTACCACAGACTCAAGCAATCCCCAGCCTCAGCTTCCCAGGTAGCTGGGATTACAGGCACGCACCACCATGCCCAGCTATTTTTTTTTTTGGAACTAGGTCTCGCTACGGGCCCCAGGCAGGACTCGAACCGCGATCCCTAGCCCTGGCCGTTTCATAGGCTGAAGCTTACAAGCACAAGCCACCGTGCCTGGCCTTGTATTCTGTTTTATTTAGTTGCATTTTGTTTGTTTACTTCTGTCTGTCTTTCTGTCTTTCTTCCTTTCCTTTCTTCCTTTCTTCCTTTCTTCCTTTCTTCCTTTCTTCCTTTCTTTCTTTCTTCCTTCCTTCCTTCCTTCCTTCCTTTCTTTCTTTCTTTCTTTCTTTCTTTCTTTCTTTCTTTCTTTCTTTCTTTCTTTCTTTCTTTTCTTTCTTTCTTTCTTTCTTTCTTTCCTTCCTTTCCTTTCCTTTCCTTTCCTTTCCCTTCCTTCCTTCCTTCCTTCCTTCCTTCCTTCCTTCCTTCCTTCCTTCCTTCCTTCCTTCCTTC
>PVHY01031396.1:0-12687 GCA_004024945.1 Uropsilus gracilis | reverse complement strand
GCACACCCTTTATATACCCTGATTTCCCGCCTTCCAGGAAATCTGTTTCACCTAGACTATTTCACTTCTTTCTTCCCCCTGCATCCCCCTGAAGGGAAATTCCAGCTAAGGTCATTCCCCCATTTTAACATTACCTGTCCTTGAAATCTGCAATCTTAAACAGGAGACAATGGGGGGGGGGGCACACCCTATCAACAGGTGTGGCATAGTGAGCTGGTACCTGGAGATGGTCAGGGATCTGAAAAGCTGATTTGTGCATCAGCATTTGAAAAAGTTTGAAGCACCTTGGAGAAACCTGGAGCCCTGGAGAGAGAAGCAAAGAGAAGATTCTGAAGAAAGACTGGACTTTGCAGAGTACCTGTCTCGGGTTTGGAGGGGCAAAGGGGCACCATATTGGACATGTGTCTTTGGGATCTTTGGGACTGAAAACGGTGACTGGGGTAAGATAACTGGCCACTTGTGGACTTAAGGACTTTTTGTTTTCCCTGTTAATATTCCCTTGTAAATAAAATCCTTTGTTAAACTGCATATTGAGTGGCAACTGCTATGTGCCGGTGATGCGGACCTGTGACTTATATAGCCTGGAGGCTTTTGCCCCTTTTTGACCCGATTTCATATCCTGCATATGGATGAAATCATCCAGTGTTTATCTCTCTGGTTTATTTCTGCTAACATGATTCCTTCTAAGCCCATCCATGTTATCACAAATGCATCAAATTTATCTTTTTTGATTGATGTGATGAATAATATTCCATTGTGCACATATACCACAACTTTTGTTCCATTCATCTATTTGGGGCCTTTGGGTTGTTTCCATAGCCTGGTTATTGTAAAGAGTGCTACAGTAAACATCTGGGCACAGGTGTTCTTTGGAATTAGTGAAAAACCTTACTTTTAAAAACACCAATTTCCTTCTCTGTCCAGACTTCTGTGGGATCATAACAACATAAACGGGTTGTCCATCAAGTGGAAAACACTGGTGTGAACAGGCCCTCTGGCAGGGGCGGGACAAAGGCTGGGTTTTTAAGGTCCACCTTCTGGGTGATGGGCCAGCGTGTTTGTTTCTCCATCTCTTTACCACGATCACTTGCCATTATTTTGATAATGTTCTAAATTACAGGACCCAGAACTGGTCTTTAATTACAGGGTGCTTTAATAGGGCTAGATGGCAAATACCATAGAATTAAGATAGCCACTAATGAAACACGGCATCGTTTTATCTGTTCTCTGGTGGCAGCTTTTAAAATGCAATTAGTACTATGCCAGATACTTATTTAGGATTCTACCTCATTTTATTCATTCCCTCTCTAAACGAGTGTGGGACTTACAGCTGCTTTTTACTCCTTCATACTAGTATTTTCATACAGTCAGTCCTCTCTTTTCTACCCTTAGAGCCAAAGTATCAGTGGCCTGGGGAGCCGATCAAGGGAAGTAAACATCTTACAGATTATTGCCCCCTGTGTAGAAGGTGTAGGGAACGGACACAAGGCTGAAACCATGATGGGTGCCAGGCTGATCCAGCAGGAGAGCAGAACTGCTCCCAGAGAGGCCTGGGCCCATCGTGCCAGCCTGGATCTCCCTCTACCCTGGCTGCAGGCACACGTGCTTCCTGCGCCCGTCGGAGGCCAGGCACTTCCACACACCCCCTTTTGCCTCAGATGCCGACTCAGCTGTTACATCCTGTGCAATGCCATTCCGTATCCTCTCAACCACCATCCCACCAGAACAGGACTCATTCCTTTGGGGCCCCTACATCTCTGCTCAGCTGTTCTCACCTCGGTCCTCGGCTTGGCAGCTGGCAGCGTGTGTGTGTTCCCCTCCAGGGCAGAGTGATGAGTTCATTGGTATATGCCTAGCACCACGCCCCATGCTGCAAACAGCCCAGAGGTGTCAGTGAGCACTTGTTTTGTGAAATCATTTCAGGTCTTTCCTCTTCCATGGAGCCATCAATGAACCAGGATCGCTAAACCTGCTTGTCCTCATGATGACGCCTACGGCCAGATTGGCTTTTATTTTATTTTACTTTATTTGTTTTAATTGATTGCACAGGCGCACGCACACACACACACATTTTGAGACTAGGTATCGCTATGTTGCCTCGGGTAGTCCTGATCCCGTGAATTCAAGCCATCCCCAACTTCAACCTCCCAGGTAGCTGGGATTACAGGTGCCCGCCACCTCGCCTGTCTGCTTTTTCAAGACCAGGTCTCGCTCTGTTTCCTGGGGTAGTCTCAAACCCGTGAACTCAAGTGATCCCAGGCCTCTTGCCTCCCAGAGCTTGCAGGCACACACCACCATGCCCACCTTATATATATTTTACATCGTCTCCCAAGGTTCTTCCACCACCTTATCACCCATACACCATCATCTTAATTGCTTGTGTTCATCCCTCCCCCAATTTTACCCAACTCTCCCTCTCTTGCTTTATGCTTTCATTGTGCTAACAGTTTTAAAGTTTCCTTGTCCAGGCCGGGCGTGGTAGTACAAGCCTGTAAGCGGCAGCCTAGGAAGCCACGGCCGGGGCCAAAGATCGCAGTTCGAATCCGGCCAGGGGCATGTAGCGAGACCTAGTCCCCCAAAAAATAGCTGGGCATGGTGGTGCATGCCTGTAATCCCAGCTACCTGGGAAGCCGAGGCTGGGGATTGCTTGAGTCTGTGGTAACCCAGGCAACGTGAGCCTGTGGTTCCACAGGCAAAAATAGCAAGACCTAGTGTCAAAAAACAAAAACAAAATAAAGCCATAAATAAATACATTTTCCTTGTCCTTTTGTTTGGTTTCCTTATATCCCATGTATATAGATGAACTCATCCAGTATTTCTCTTTATCTTTCTGGTTTGTTTCTGCTGGCATGATTCCTTCTAGGTCCATCCATGTTATCACACACGCATCAAATATGTCTTTTTTGATTGCTGAGTAATAGTCCATTGTGTCCATATACCACAGCTTTCTGATCCATTCATCTGTTTGGGGGCATTTGGGTTCTTTCTATAGCCTGTGGCCAGGCTGTTTTGTAACAAACAGGGACATGGATCAGTTTCCCAAGGCAGCCATCGTGCCAAGCACCATACCAGGCCAGTGGATGCTAAGAAGCACAGACAACATGGTCCCTGCCACAGGAACTTAGACTCTAGCAGTGAGAGATGAGACAAATCGCCATGTGCTCAGGAGGGCGAGAGGGGAAGCTAAGCTGGCTGCAACCCACCTGCCTCTAGGGAGAGTAGCCTGTGCACAGGGCAGAGCCTGGTTCCTCTGAGATCCCCAACAGAGGGGGGACTCATGAGTTGGCTCTCTCTTCTCTTTCCTCTGTCCAGCCAGAGGCTAGCTGGCCCTTCCTCAGAGCAGGCCTTCCCTGCCTTCCCTTTGGGGCCCCCTTCTCCCCTCCTGGTGGCATGCAGAAGCTGCAGTCCCTGTGGATGGATAGCCCACACCTCAGAGAAGCTTGCGCCTCTCCCAGTCCCGTGGGGCATTCCCTGAGCCAGGCAGCCCCAAGCAGAGCAGTACGATGGACACGAGAGGGGGTCTCACCTCAAAAAGTCAGGCCATCTTACCTGCCACTGGCTCCTTAGCACGCTCTTGCCAGTGTGCTTCTTGGAAACCTTATGGGAACAAACTGCTTGGGTTCAGATCCCACTTCCTAGTCAACTCTACGGCTATGGGCAAATTACCTAACCCCTTACTGCCTCAGTTTCCCCTTCTGTAAAGGGGAACTCTCCTTGTGTTATTAAATTGACACATGTATTGCTCTTCGAGTGCTTTTCTGGAAGGGGATTGGTTTGTTTTTTAATTTTCATTCAAGGAATGCTGGTCCCTAACATGTTCCAAGTGTACAGTATTATAGTCAGTATTTCCATATGCTACGTTAGGATTGCCATCAAATGCTTAGTTTCAGCCAGGCGCGGTGGTGTGTGCTTATAATCCCAGCTACCTGGGAGGCTGAGGCTAGGAATCACTTGAGTCCGTGGGTTCAGGACTACCCCAGGCAATATAGCGAGACCTAGTCTCAAAAAAATAGCTGGGTGTGGTGGTACGTGCCTGTAATCCCAGCTACCTGGGATACTGAGGCTAGGGATCACTTGAGTCCCTGGGTTCGGGACTACCCTGGGCAACAGCGAGATCTAGTCTCTTAAAAAAAAAGCAAAAAACAAGTCTAGTTTCTACCCACCACCATACAACTGAGCCTCTTTACCTGATCTGCCCACCCTGCTCTTGCCCCTTGGGGTGCTGCCATTGTCTTGTCAGAAGGGATGAAAAACACTGAGCCTCACTGGCTCATATTTGCTGCTGTTTTTTCCACTGAATCCAGCACCTCCAGGAAGCTCTTTTCTCCTCCATGACAGCCCTGTCTTGGCGGGAAGCCCTCCAACTTGTTCAGTGGAGCGAGCCATGAACCTAGAGGTCACCTTGCACACTCTCTTCTCTCCCCAGACCATCATCAAGGCTTGCCAAGCTTCCTAACACTGTCGGCCCTACCTGGCTTCCTTAAAATCTCCCAAATGTGTTCCCCTCGCTCCCTTTCCATAACCTTGCACTTGAGCTGCAAGCACCCCACCTCCCCACTAACCCATTTCTACCCAGCTGCTAGTGTGACCCTTGGAAATGCAGATTGGATGGTGTAGTCCCTCCTCCTGTCTGCCTCCCAAACCAAGAACATTCCGTTGTTCTTGGGGTAAAAAACAAAATGATAAACCTTGCAGACTGAGATTACTAGGATGTGTTGGAGGCCAGGTGTGGTGGCACATGCCTGTTGTCCAAGCACTGGGAGGCAAGAGGCTTGGGATCGATTGAGTTCGTGGGTTTGAGACTACCTGGGCAACTAGTGAGACCTGGTCTGGCAAAAAGCAGTCGGGCACCATAGCGGGTGCCTGTAATCCCAGCTACCTGGGAGGCTGAGGCTGGGGATCACTTGAGTCCATGGTACCCTGGGCAATATAGTGAGACCTAGTCTCAAAAAAAAAAAAAAGAATTGACATCACCAGGATGTGTTGGGCCTCATGAAGCAGAAAGTTTTATTCAAATGGACTTAAAATACCTGGCATTTTATCAACACCCTGCCAGGTGACTGGAGGAGGGCAGTCTGCAGGGTGGGCATGGTCAGGTTCTAGCAAGACATTCTGCTGTCCTGTCAGTTCTGCCTCCCTTGCTGGCTTTCCCAAAGCCCAGCTGCCTCTTGATCAGCACTGGTATAACACTGTCAGACTTACACAAAAGACTATATCGTCCAGTCATGCAGTAATAGTCCTTCCTGTCAGCCTGAGTGCAGCTGACATGAATGACAGCATTGTGTCCATTTCCAACCCCAAATTCCTGGTGCTATGCATGCCAGGGATCAGGATGGCATCCTTTGTCCTGCCCGTTGTGACAAATGGGCCCTTTATGGGGAACCAAACTCCTTGTCCACAGTTAAGTGCAACGTGAATGAGGCTCCCTCCTTTACCAACCAATGGGGGAAGAAAGCCACAGAGATAGAGGAGAGGAGCTGGACCAACCACCTGGGGAAGTCTGTTCCCAGCAGGGAACGCCTCCACTGCCAGTGGCTGGAAGTTGGATTCCCAAACCCAGCTATCAGAACTGTACAGCACAGAACCAGCCCCACGTGACAGACACCAGAAAGGATCTTGGAGACGTGCACCTCATATCTACCCTAAAACAAGTTCCTGACATGTTCCACCTGACTATCTGCCTCAGCAACTCCTGGAGATGCGAGTAGCTGCATCTGTTGCTGTCCAGGAGTGCAAGTCCACGTCCAGGAGAAAGGACATAGTTCCAGAAAAAGAAAAGATCAGTGGGCCAAGCACGGACCAATGATGCAGTGAGAGGAGCTGGAGTGACCAGAGGGGGGAAGGGGGAAAAGGGGAAAGTGAGGGTAGAATGGAGGGGGGGTAAAATATGGGAGGAGGGCCAAAACTAAGGGGAATGACAACCATACAGATGTGACCAATAATGTATGAAAATTACAACAACAACAAAAAGCCTGGCGTGGTGGTGCACACCTGTAGTCCAAGCGCTGAGAGGCAAGAGGCCTGGGATTGCTTGAGTTCATGGGTTCAATACTAACCCGGGCAACATAGTGAGACCTTGTCTCGAAAAAGCAGCTGGGTGTGGTGGCATGCACCTGTAATCCCAGCTACCTGGGAGGCTGAGGCCAAGGATCACTTGAGTCCATTCACGAGATCAGTACTACCCCAGGCAACAAAGTGAGACCTAGGAATGAATGAATGAATGAGTGAGTGAATGAATGAATGAATGAATAAATGAGCGAATGAGGCCCATTAGCACAAAAGCACACTGAATCCTCCTAAAAATACAATCGGTGTTAGAAACAAAGTTTTGCTTTAGTGATCTGCAACTCTAAAAAATATGAAAGCGCTAATTATAAACCTCAATGATGCCCATGATGAAGCCAAGAGAGATCCCCAGGGTGTTGCTCTCCGGGCAGTGAACAGAGAGAGAGCGGAGCTGGGGCCAGATAAGAGAGGCGGATGGGAGACAAAGCAGTTGCTGGCCTCGTAGAAGATGGATTCTGAGGGACTGGATGGAAAGGATAAGAAAATGCTGTGCCGGCATATTCTGCATCCTGGAAAGTTTCTTAATCTGCTGTTTTCTTTCTAAAAATAGATCTAGGCACCCAAAAGACTGAAAGCAGGGACGCTAGCTATTTGTATACTGGTGTTTATCAGAGCATTTCACGCTAGCCGAAAGATGGAAACCACCCAGATGCCCATCCGTGGATGGCTGGAGAAGCAAAACATGATCTATACATACATGGAATAATATTCAGCCTTCGAAAGGAATGCCATACTAATATGTCTCAACACAGATGACCCTTGAAGATAGACTATGTAAAATAAGCCAGACATCGAAGAGTATATACTATAGGATTCCACTTATCTAAGGTTTCTAGAATAGCCAAATTCATAAAGACAGAAAGGAGGATAGTGGTTGCCAGAGGCAGGAGAGTTCTTATAGAGTGGGGTCTCATGTAGAGTTTCAGAATATGGGATGAAAAAGAAACTCTGAACGTAGATGGTGGTGTATCTATGTACTTAACTCTGTACTTAGCGTACATTAATGCTACTAACTTAATTCTGTACTTAATGTACATTAATGCTACTAAACGACACAGTTAAAGCAATCACGCTGATCAATTGTATATTATCTGTTGTATTATAGATGTATTATCATATATACATATATATGTACATAGAGGTGTGTGTGTGTGTGTATATAATAGTTGTGATTCACTTTTCCATGTGTTGAGGATACAGTGAGTGGGCTGGCAGAGATCCTCAAAGAATCATTGGTGATGGATGGTCTATGTGAAATGAAGAACAAATATCTGGGCCGGTCACGGTGGCACGTGCCTGTAAGTGGCACAGGCCTAGGAAGCTGTGATGGGAACCGGGGATCATGATTCGAGTGCCGCCTGGGGCAACATAGTGAGACCTAAATTCCAAAAAAAAAGCTGGGTGTTGGTGGCGCACACCTGTAATCTCAGCTACTTGGGAAGCTGAGGCTGGGGATTACTTGAATTCATGATACCCCAGGCAACGTGAGCCTGTGGTTCCACAGGCAAAAGTAGAGAGACCTAATCTCAAAAAAAAAAAAATCTAGTGCTACAACTCATGTGGGTCTCAGGATCACAACGATGACACACTGGGTCTCCCAGAGACAGAGTGCCAAGGCAGCCTTGTGAACAGATGCCCCTTCTGGTTCCTGCAGAGACCACCCCCTCCCTCCCTTGAGGGCAGGGAGGAGGCTGCAGAGTGGTGGGAGGGAGGAGTGGGAGAGAGGGGGGATTTCCCTCTGCCAGGCAAGAACATAGTAGAGCAGAGGGAGCTGCCTTGACTCTTTGAATGGAAAATGTCTCTTTCAGACCCATTTAGAGAGTCATCCCTCCCCACTCACTTTGCCAGAGGGATGATGGAACAGCTGTCAACAGTTGGGTTTGACTCATTAGTTTATCATCTCTCTCACCCATCTCCCTAACCCCCTCCCTACAAACCCACCCACCCTTAAAATGCCCTAGCACAGTCGACTATTTTAAGAACTGAATTCCCTGTCGGCATGGCAACTTCCTGGCTGTACCGCTTGTCATTGCTGCCTGGAATGGAAGGAAAGCCACAGAGACCTAACAGTAGAGAGACTATTCACAGCTCAGGCCTTGTCCCTATGGCGTAGAGTCTTTGTGCGTTTGCTTGTTTTACAGCCCTTTAAGAATGTAAATACCATACTTGACAGGCCATACAACAGCAGGGCCAGGGCCATATTTACCCAGCCCCTGTGGTGGGGCAAGAGCAGGTGTTCATACTGGCTGTGTTTCTTTCTGTGGAAGCAGCAGCCACAGAACTACATCCAACTGGTTATTTCCAAGATGGCGGCAGAGTGCCCTGATGGGGAGGGGCAGGTACCAGAGAGTGGTGCACTGGAGACCTGACTTGAGATGGTCAAGATGAACTCTGTCCTGAGTTCATGATCTACTAAGCCCCTCAAATAAAAAGGGAAAGTTCTCCAGGTGGAGGTTTGTATATGTATATATTTTGTTTGTTTGTTTTAATAAGAGTTCTCTCCAGCATTGCTTGCTAGGCAGTAAAGTTCTTGGTCTGTGTAACTGAACCCATTTTCTCAATGTTTGACTTTCAGCCACCACTTAAACTGGACCCTCACCTTAAAAGGATTTGATAACATCAGGGTACACCCTGGTCCCCGTAACCCAAATAAGTATTGAAGATTATGATCTATGATTTCCTCTTGTAACCTCTTTGCAAAAATCAGATTCTCTTCAGAAATGTTGAAGAATGTTTCTTTTTTGTTTTAAACCTTTTTAGAGAACAATTTTCAGTATATTTAATTAGAAATGATTGTGGGGAAATGTAAGCATACACAAAAGGAAAAAATTAGGCCGGGCACGGTGGCTCGTGCCTGTAAGTTTCAGCCTATGAAGTGGCCGGGGCTAGGGATCGCGGTTCGAGTCCCGCCTGGGGCCCATAGTGAGACCTAGTTCCAAAAAAATAGCTGGGCGTGGTGGCACGCGCCTGTAATCCCAGCTACCTGGGAAGCTGAGGCTGGGGATTGCTTGAGTCTGCGGTACCCCGGGCAACGAGAGCTGCGGTTCCATGGGCAAAAATAGTGAGACCCAGTCTCAAAAAAAAAAAAAAAAGGAAAAAATTAATAAATTCCTATGTATCTGACATTATTAATTTATTATTAAAATTTATTTCCGTGTAAGTCAAAAAACGGTTTGTAATTTCTTAAAACATGGATAGAAAGGGAGTGAAAGGATACCTCTGTAAATACTATTTGCTTAGAATCTTGTTCTAGGTCACAATCTAAAAGTGATAGGGGAGAAGGAAAGGAAGAAGGCTATAGGAAAGAAAAGAGGATCTTGGATGGTTACCATGGAAACTGCTAAGTTAAAAAGGTTGAGTTTGTTTCTGGAGCTGTAAGGTTCCTGCTAATGGAGTCTCGGTCAGAACTTTTGGAGAAACCAGAGGCTGGTCCCCAGAATATCTTGCTGTTTCTGGAACTCCCCCCAAACCCAATACTGTTCTTAGTTTGAGGATATCCTCATTCTGAATTTCTAGGGTTTTGCTGAGAGAGAAACATTTTAATGTTTCGCTCCTCGATTTCAGAGCTGAAGTATTTTGTAATTCACTTGGTGGAATTCTGGGATGTTACAGCCCACCACGTGGTCCTGTTTCCAGTAATAAGAGGGCCCCTGTGCTCCTAGGAAGACCGCTTTAGGAGGACTGGTGGTGATCTGAGCTACTGCTCCCCACATTAGAATGTGGAAAGTAGAACAACCTTGGACTCCAAAAGAACAGGAAGATGGGTTGAGCCAATCAGATTCTAAGGTTTGGGCTGGCTCTCTTTCGCAATCTCCCCTCCACCCCATCCATTAATAGCCAATGTGCAGGGCCCTTTAGACAGCAATTACTGCCTTAAGGTGTATCTTTAAGAAGTGGAACTTTGGCATCAGGCTCTTTGGACTTGGATCTAGTCCTACCAACCTTGTCTTCACTGACACTCTTCACTGTCACCTACTCACAAGGTCAGTGTTGGGGAAAAGGAATACACAAGATGCCCAGCACCCACAAAGGCCAGGCACAGAGGCAGAAGAGGATGGAATTAGTTACCAAGGGACCAAGGGGTAACGTGTGCAGAGGGACAGACAGAAGACCTGGCAATGATGGGGCCGGGGAGCTGGGATCCTCAGGACTGAGGGTCTCTGTTTCGCCCGGAGAAGACGGCGCTGGCGAGACACGGTCACCAGGGGGCGCACGTGGCCGGGGTCTTGGGAATCGGGCTGCAGAAGGGAGAGGGGCGGGAGGGCCGGAGGGGCGTGGCTAGCAGACCGCAGCGACAGGTAGTGACAGGTAGCGACAGGACGTGACAGCTGCTTACCTGCCCGTATCTCCCAGGGAATCAGAACGTCCTCGGGGATAGTGACTGTTTTCGTGCCCTTACTTCTACAACTGCACGCGAGTCCCTCGCCCCGATCGCAGGTTACGGGGATCCCCTCACGGGAAGATAAACAGGAAGGACGAGGAGACAAGTGTGGGCTGCGGGGAACTTCCAGGCCGCTGTTCTGGCGAGGACAGATGTCAGCCCGTCGCTGCTGGCCAGACTGGGAGTGTGAACTTTTGAAAACTTAGGGATGGAGCCCAGGGGACAACTTGCAATTTGGAGAAGTAAGGCAATTCTCCAACTTCTTGATTTCAAGACTTTTATGCTTTTGAACATGACTAAGGCCCTGAAAAGAGAGGTTTTTGGTTTTTTTTTTGTTGTAAGTTGTCATTTGTTTCTGGGATTTTCATTTAGTAAGATTTACCACATTAGAAATTAAAACTGGCCGGGCACGGGGCGGGTGCCTGTAAGCGGCAGCCTAGGAAGCTGCGGCGGGGACCTGGAATCGCGGTTCAAGTCCCACCGGGGGCACGTGGCGAGACCTAGTCCCAAAAAAATATAGCTGGGCGTGGTGGTGGCGTGCCTGTAATCCCAGCTACCTGGGAAGCTGAGGCTGGGGATTGCTTGAGTCTGTGGTACCCCGGGCAACATGAGCCTGCGGTTCCACAGGCAAAAATAGGCGAGACCTCGTCTCAAAAGAAAAGAAAAGAGAAAAGAAAAGAAAAGACGAAATTAAAACTGAAAATTTAAAAATATTTATTTACTCAAAATTATTATAATAAGCCCACGGCATAACCGTAATTTAGAAAATAGCTAGATTCCTCCAAAACAAAAATCTTAGTGAGAAGTGTGGCACTGTTTTACATTCCTGCAGATTTTAAAACTGTTTAACTTAATAAGAGACAGATGGAGTGTCATATCTGCTTGGGAACTCATTCTTGTGACATCAGGCTGAGTTTTCCCAAAGCGCGGAACTTTTCACCTTCATAAGAAAACGAGAGTAAAAGGAGCAAATAACATCATATTATGGAAATAGTTTTGACCTTGCCGAACCCTGGCCCTGTGGATATTAAAGAGGATGAGTTGCATATGGTGTTGGTTTGGATAGGAATGGGGAGGGTTCTCTTGGTGAAAGCTGAGGACCGAGCAACCTCCAAGAGCACCCACTGGCAAAGATGGGGCCTCCGTGGCCAGTGGTCCCAGATGCAGGGCCTCACCCAGCGAGTGTAGACACGTGTGTTGCACGCCTCTTCCCAGCCGATGAGCTCTGGACACTGGTACAGCTGACTTCACTGCCTGCAATTCTGGACTGCAGTGGGCATGTTGGCCAGACGCCTGTCTTGAGACCAAAAGTACATGAGAAAGTTGATTCTCCTTAGGGGACGATCTCATTTTCCTGACTCATCGACTCTGCTGACTTTGAAGTTATTTTGTGGGTCTTTATCAGTCCCTAAGTATTTCAAAACGACAGCCCCAGCCACTCTCTCTTGCTAGAATGCTCTTGTCGCCAAGCCCAGCAAGCAGGCGTGTTGGCTGGGCTGCAGGTGAAGTGAGCCTGGTGCCTGGAGGACGTGGGAACATGAACTGTGCAGCCACTCACCAAGACGGAAGCCCTTGGAAATTAGAGCGAGAAATTAGAACAGCAGCCCCACTTCTAAGTATGTGCACAAAGGAACCAAAAACAGAATTTCGCAGTGGCTTGTGTACCGCCACGTCCAATGTGGCATTAGTCACAATGACCAAGATACAGAGCAACTAAAATCCATCAGCAGATAAGGAAGATAATGCAATAGTATATATTTTATATTATATAATATACAATATTAATATAATCTATAATAGAAATACCTAATAGAAATATACTATAGTATATAATATAAATGTAATATTATATATATATAATGAAATATTATATTCAGGCAGGTGGAAGAAAGACTCTGCCACCTGGAATGAAGCGGGTGCTATGCAAAGTGGGTCAAATACTATGTGTTATCACTTATGCATGGAACCTAAAGTAACCAAACTCATCGGGACGGAAGGTGGAATGGGGGTTACAGAGGCTGGGGGCGAAAGGAATGTTGGTTCTGAAACTGGGTAAAATGAAGACTTTCTGTCTTTACTTAACTGGATACAGCTATCTGCTTGCTTCTCTCTCAGAAGCAGGCTACAAGCAGTTCCTTTGCAATTACCTTTAACCTTAACTGGATACAGCTATCTGCCTGCTTCTCTCTACAAAGCAGGCTACACACTCTTCATTAGCATTTTCACTGATCACCTTTACC
>PVHY01031395.1:0-12694 GCA_004024945.1 Uropsilus gracilis | reverse complement strand
GGTCTCCTTGAAGGCAGAGGCTGTCTCCCCTGAGATAATGGGCATGTCGATGCTAAATGAGGGGGGGAGTGAGGCAGGCAGAGATGGTGATGAAGGGCGTGGAGGGTGGTATGAGTAGACTGAAAACTGCCTTGTGCCAAGGCTGCCGCATTTTTCACAGGAATGATAATGTCCGTGTGGCATATTGGAGTCAATTGGAAAGGATCTGGATTCCCAAAGGAGGCTTTTGTAGGTGGGAACTGGAGCCTGGTGGAAGAGGGAGAGCAGGCAGCCTCAGTCCCGGTTGATTGCTATGGCACTGAGGGCATCAATACATCTTGGTACCTTTTGGACAATCTGGGTCTTATACGAAGGGTTCACAAACTATTTCAAACAAACCCATATATAACACATTAAGTTGCACATGCTGTAGCAATGTCACCCCCTAGAAACATAGACCAGAGTCTTAAGTCTAATTGAAAGAGCCTTTATTAGCTATCTGGGACTGTCTCCCCGTAAGGGAGAGAACAGTGCCCCCCTTTAGGAAAGAAAGGGTTTATATTAGCAAAGCAAGATACAGAAGCAAAAACCAAAGATGTGAGTCAAGCTTTTATCATTGTCTGCTGTTCTCCAGACCCTTCTCCTAAGTGTAAAAATACTTGAGTAAAGGACCTTGAGAACTTCAAGGACAAATTTAACCCTACATGTCACTATTATCTGGTATACATGCAGGAGAGACCTGCTTGCACATTACTGTTTACTGCTGTCTCTGCAGGGGAAGGGTCTGGTTGTATCTGCCCACAGCCCCTATCCCTTCCAGGAGCATCTGTTTTATGGCCATGTCCGGCCTTCATTGTGCAGAGGGAAAACCTAGCCTCAGTTTCCACCTCTGAGCCTCATCCTGCCACGTTACCACACTGTCACAATACCAGGTGTTGGATACTCAGTTTATGGGTCTATGGGCCATTTCTGCTGACACCAGTTTTGGACAATTAGAGAGGTGAGGGAGACAGAACTTTGACTTCTGCCTATCTAAGTTTTCAGCTGGAACTCCTTAACAAAAAGATTGACAAGAGAAAGACAAGCAGTTGATTGTCTTTCAAGCAGTTGATGGGCAACACCAGTGCCCATCAGGCTGGAGACACCTGAGCCAACTCAGATGAGCAGCGTAGAGGCCCAGCTTATACCATATCTTCAGCAGGGCAACACATTTGTCGAGAAATGGCAGGACAAAGTGGATGGCGAGCACGCCAGGAAAGGTTCACTATCAACGTGGACAGGCAGATAAAGAGAGTCCTGGAGCCCTTGGTGGACTTTATAGCTTTTTATGCTCTCTCTGGGAAGCAGATACGCAAGGAGGTCAGCACAGTCTGGACAAAGGGGACTGGAAGGCAAGCAGGAACCCAGCCTCCAACCACCCCCCTCCCACTATGAATCTTCCTTTGGGCTCTGTCTAGCATTCTCTCGCCTCTTATGTAGTTGCAAGGATCCTCAGTTTCTAACCGTTGACTTCTAAGCTCAGGTGTGCCCACTTACCCATGCCCAGGCCCACGTTCTCTGGGCCCAGGTATCCACAATTATGGGTGCGCGTGCCCCACGCCCCCGCCCCCAAGCACCTTCTGCATCAACATAATCAAAGATTCAGGTGGTCTCCACAGGCTAGTGATGTAAAAAAACCTGATGAACTCATTTACTCTATGCAAAGGAAAACAATTTGAGGCTTCCAAACTGTGAGAAGGTAAATATATGGATGGGGGTGGACAGAGCAAGCTTTGTCAAATTGTCTGTTGCCTTCTTTGGATTAATATGAGTCTACCTCCTAAATTTGTATTCTGCCTTTAGGCAGAAAAGGGGGAGCTATTCTTTTTTTATTTTTGGAATTTGCTGCTTCTTAATTATCTTTAGCTCAAAATAATTTTTATGTCAAAGAGCTGTATTTTAGGCCGGGCACGGTGGCTCGTATCTGTAAGCTTCAGCCTATGAAGCAGCCGGGGCTAGGGATTGAGGTTCAAGTCCCGCCTGGGGCCCATAGTGAGACCTAGTTCCAAAAAAATAGCTGGGCGTGGTGGTGCGCGCCTGTCATCCCAGCTACCTGGGAAGCTGAGGCTGGGGATCACTTGAGTCCATGGTACCCTGGGCAACGAGAGCTTGCGGTTCCACGGGCAAAAACAGCGAGACCTAGTCTCAAAAAAAAAAAAAAAATCTGTATTTTAGGATGACATTCTAGTTTCCTTCCAAAATCCAACTTATTAATCTGTTTTGTGTAGACTGTGTTTTTGGTGTCATATCACAAGACCTCTGCCTACCTCAAGGTCACAAAGTCTTATTCCTATTGTCTCCTTCAGTTTGCTTATCTTTATCTTCAGAACCTTAGCAAAGGATCATTCATGGGAACAGAAACAGAGGAGGGGAGGGGGACTTAAATGCCTTACCTTTGATGAATAAACAAAAACTAACATGGAGCCACCCCAGAGTCTGGGTTACAACTATCCAGAGTTCAGAGGCTGATGAGTCAGGTCCCAGACAAGCCCAGGCCCCCAGACGTGCAACAGTTCAGAAAAACCCATCCACCACCCTGTCCTCCATCAAGCAGAAAGGTAGCCCCCACTACCGAAATTCCACCAATCACTGCTTGACAAACTTTCCACCAATCAGAAATGCTCTGATGGAAAACTTATTTGCATAAGACCGATCTGGCCCCACCCCTTCTGCCTGGCTGTATGGGGTTCCTCTGCCATTCTGCTTGAGTGCCTCTTGGTCCGCATGTTGCAGCCTGCCGTCCTGAAGCCTGGGTCTCAGCTGTTACATTACACACATGCCGTAACCCACAGACCTCAGGATTATCTACCACATCCTCCTTACCGCCTTGTCTCCCCACCACCCTGGACTCCCCAAACCATGAAAATCTGGCAAGATCCTTTGCCCCTAGTCTGATTTTTTTTAGCTCGCAACCTGCTGATTTGTTTTTCTGTAACTTAGTGATTCCCACCCTTCCATGGCCACACACTTCTTGCGACATCACACAACATACAACCTGCTTTATTTGCATCCCAGTTTGCTTTCAAGAAAACACCGCTTTAGCACTAAATTAAAATTAGTTTTTACTGTGAAATGTTCAGGAGCTTATTGAGCTCACCAGAGTATCTGGTCTGCAGCTGTGTCTGAGGTGCAGAGAACATTGATTAGTCACTGTGGCCTTGGAGGCGAGCCTAAGGCTGGGTGCTAAGACAACAGAGGTGAGTAGGTCTGGGGGTGGGGCTCAGATTTTCAGTCCTCCCTTGCAAATGTCCTTGCACAGCTGCTCTGTTCTCTGTTCCAAAGACACTGCTGTCCTGGGGTAGACATGGCAGAGTACTCGGGCCTGCAAGAACGAAGCAGAACCTCCAGAGGGGAAGAAGCTCTTTCACTGCAGCAATTGGCTCAGATAAATATCAAGAAACACCCATGCAAAACAGTGGTTTTCACATGTGTAACTATGATCACAGCTTAAATATATATATAAACATATATGCATATATATATCTACATAGTCTATATAGATATATATAGACTAGTTCTTTAAACCATACCAAACTGCCATTTTGGGGAGTAAAAGAAGATTGATTGACTTATATGGAGTTGAACATATTTAATAACATTTCACACGTGATGTGTTTTCATGCAAGACACTGCATTTGCATTTCTATGTCATTTTTTAAAATGCTGGTCACAACCTAATTCATTTCATGATTCTATAAAAAAGTCAGACCTTATTTGAACAAAGCAAACAGTGACTTAGACCAAACACTCAAGAGAAGTCTCGGGGTGGGGTTGTTGGGTACAAGGCAATGACTCTGGGAAAACAGGTGGATAGCATACATTTTACAACAATTACAAGTACATTTTCCATCTTCAAAACTGTGTTCTATGTGCTGGAGTCAATGAAGATTATACCTTCCCTGTTGAGTCCAGGTGACCCCACACCATCTCTCCACCTCTCCAAACCACCAGAAATACATCTGTGCTGGAATAAAGTTGGCTTGATTAGCTCCTTGCTAAGGGAGGCAGGCCCAAGGGGAGACACGTGGTGGAGAATGGTGGGAGTTTCAGCCAGAGGGGGTGGTGAACAGCAGGGCCTTGCTGTTAGATTTGGAGAAGGTTTGGGAAGGCATACGTCCATTCTACACTGATACTTTCAGGAAGGGCCCTCTCTAAGGTTGGGCATCTGACTCTCTAAGCAGAAGAGACTTCTCCAAAGACAACTTAGAGCTGGACAATAGACATCTGAAAAAATGCTTGTCACCACTTATCATCAGGGAGTTGCATCAAAACCACAATGAGATCACACCTCAAATCCATGGGAATGGCCTATATCCAACCCAACAAGCCAGAAACAAGGACTGGCGAGGGTGTGAAGACAAAGGAATCCTCAGACAATGTTGGCGGGAATACAGGTGGGTTCAGCCCCTGGGACAAAGAGGGTGGAGGTTTCGCAAAAAATATTAAAAATAGATCTACACTGTGATGCTCTTTCATGGCTAAGCATCGACTCAAAGAACACACAAATGTGAACTTGAAGGAATAGACACCCTCCTATGGCTCATCGCAGCGCTATTTGCAATCAGAAGTAATGGAAACAACCAGTGCCCAGTGACAGATGAGTGGATTGGAAACGGTGGTAGATCCACAGTGGAATATTACTCAGTTGTAAAAAATACAATAAAATCATCCTGGAGGCTCTGGGAGAAGGGGGGTAGGGATGACGCTAAACAAAATAAGTCAGAAGGAGAAAGATAACTACTGGCCGGTTTTATGCTTAATTGGGAATCAAAGAAACAAGACAAAAGAAGAGGCAAAACCCAACCAAAACAAACCTCAGAAATCTGACCGTGGGACTAAGGCACCCAGAGGATGAGGCTGGCATCAGGGAGGAAATGGGGGAGGTGACCTGACGGACAGTGAGGGAGGGCTGTGGGTGCTGTGGCTGGGTGTGGTGTGGACAATCTCAGAAGAGGTGTGAACCTGCACCTCTGAATCATCCCTGGTGTTATAAACCATTAACCTCACAAAAAAGATAAGACTTGCAGTTAAGAGAAAATCAAAGCTTCACATCTATGGAGCACCAGGTATTCCAGCCTCTCACTTGCCCCAGGATGTGGGCACAGTCCTGCTCAGTCTGGAAAGGAAGTGACCGTGGGGCTCCCCGTTCACCACCCAGGCTGTGGGCACGGCGGCTGGCAGATCCCTTTCATCCAGGCTTGTTTCCTTGTTGACTTCGCCGGTATCCTAAAAAGGACCCCTTTTTTTCTGGATTGGGGGGTTCAAGTCAGCTGAGAAGTGAGGGGTGGCTGTGCAGTGGCCCTGGCACTGGCATCTGACAGGACAGAGCTCCCCCATGAGGGCTTAGTGCCTTGGACAGTCCAGGACCCGGCATCCCCCCCCCATCTTCCAGGGACTAGCATATGCTCTGAATGAGACCCTGGATAAGGTTATAATCCTGCTTCCACCTTTCACCTTTCTTTTTTACACATTGGGAAGCTGAGACCAGAGAAGTCAGGCTCCCAGGGGAACCAACACTGCAGCCACGTCTACTGGAGCCACATCCACTGGAGCCACATCCCCTGGAGCCATGTCCACTGAAACCACGTCCACTGAATGCCACAGCACAGTCTCCCACTGCTGGTCTGTGCACAGGGCCTCTCCTTTCTGCACAGCCAGGTCAGTAGGTGACCTGACTCAATTTTCATACCTTCCAGGACTTTCTGCAGCTGAAGAAAGCTCCTGGAGAAAAGGGCAGGTGGGCTCCCAGAGCTCCTGTGACCCCCGATTGCATCGGCATCACCCCCCATCAGTGGAAGCCTGACTTTGGCGGTCCAACTCTAAGCTTCCAGCCAGGCTCTGCCATTTCCTCAGCCAAGTCTGCTCACTCTGAGGACACGAGAGCGGTGCAGACCTCCCCGTACTTGAGCATCCAGGGGTGAAATGCCCAACAGAGCGGCTGCACAATGTAGGGCGCTCCTTCAGCAAGGGGACTAAGGCAGGTCCAGAGTGGGGGGTGGGCACCCACATTTGCCTGAGTCCGAAGCCTGGTGCTCTTTCCATCACAGCGTTTGCTCCAGTGTCTGTTTTAGGGAGTGAGTGAGCAAAGTCTCATTCATCACCAGGTGTGCCTGGGGCCAGATCGTTTGCAGCAAGAAGACTGCTGTCAAGGGAAACAGTGACACTCTCTCACTGGACCTTCCTAGGACAGGGTCATGCCACGGGCATGCCACGGGTCATGCCATGGGATGCCTCGTCAGCATCCCAGACTGGCTATGCAAGTTCAGTGGTTCCCCGTCCAGAGGAGTCTGCGAAGCCATCGTGTTTGCTGACAGCTCCTTCCAGGAGCCGCGGGGCATGTGTGGGCATTTTGTAGTGTGGCACGAAGGGGTCAAGATGCTTTGGTGAGTGGTGGCTGGACATTGGCTGACATGAGTCAGGTGCCCGCCAGAGGAGGGCACGGGGAACTAAGCACCCAGTGTGGCCAGCGCTGGGCAGAATTCGCTGAGTGCAGGGGTGAGGAGGGTGCCATCGGTGCAGTCACATCCCCTGATTGTTCAGAGGCTGCATAAAGCCCAGCAGCCTTGAGCTAAGACCCTGTGCAACCTTGGACGAGAAGTGTGACTTCCCGTAAAACAGGAACAGATAGGACTTTTTTAGCTGTTGACCTTAAAAAATGACAAGTACTTGTTTTGGAAAACTGGGAGTAAACGGAGCAGATACAGTGGGAAAGGCCTTCCACACCCAGTTCTACTGGCCACACACAAACACTGTGACCAGGTGGGTGGGTGTCTGTACTTCCAAACGTGTTTCCCTGGGTGCATGTGTGCACCCAGATGCATACATGCTTTCGGATTTATTTTACAAAAATGCTACAAGGCCATACCCACTTTCATGCTACTATGGATGAACTGGGTCCCAGAGAGAAGTGATGGGACCAGGCCATGCAAAAACACATCCAACTGGCTCAGCCCTCCCTCCCTCTTGTTGGTCTGGGGCTGCCAGCATTCAAAGATTCCACTAGGGGGCGCTCGTGCAATTACACTGGTGCTTCTGTGGTGGAAATGGTCAAAAAATACTTAAAACTACAGGGCCAGTTGATCAAAACTCCTGCTCGATGCAAATGATTTCCTAGAGTTAGTGGCTAAATATTAACCCAGCAGATAGGACTCATTTAACACCCTACTACATTTAATGTTTAGTCGGGGAGGGAGTACATGAATGAATGAATGAATGAATGAATGAATGAATGAATGAATGAATGAATGAATGAATGAATGAATGAACGAGTGAGTGAATGAACGAGTGAGTGAATGAATGAATGAATATGCAACCACAGTCAGACTGTTAGCTGCAGCATCATTGCCATATTTTTAAAGTGAGGATAAGGGACAAGTAATGTTGCTTAAAAAAAAAAAACAGTGACTGTGACAGGGGAAGTGACAATCATTAAAGGAGCAGAGAGGGGGAGTTGGCTGGAATCTGGCAGAACTTGATTTGGGATATAGCTTTGCACTTAGAGCCTTTGCATCCTTGGACACAAGACTGACTGTCTCTGAACTTTTTCTCTGTCAACATCTGTGAATGTGAGGAGGGGTGAACAAAGAGTAATTCAACCAAGATTATACCAGCACGGATCAGATAGTGGAGAGGTCTGGGGAGCTGAGTTTGTTGGGCTTGTAGTTCAAGGGGAGGGGCAGCCCAGGGATCTAAAGTTGTATCTGGGTGCTTGCGGATCTTTCCCATCCTAACTTCAGCTGGTCAAGATCCCCTAAATAATTCCACCCCTCCATGCACACCTTGTCACCTGATCAACCTCTAGAATCAAAGAAACTTCCCATCTGCACCTGGGAGTTTCTGCTCTCTGCTCTCTCCCTGACTTTCCTGAGACACTTGATCACAGGATTTCTCCTGGGTCTGCCTTGCCTGGGTATTGATTGACCTTTACTCTGCAACTTAGCTTGGAGAAAGGCTTGTCGTTGAGATGAGGAAAACTGGTGGGGATCATAGCAAGGGAGAGGCCCTGCCCCCATTACTGAACTGACCTACATCCTCAGAACTTATAGTTTGTGCCACAGCCATTGTCATATCTCATCTGTATGATAGCTGAAGTTTTAGCACCAGTAAATTCCCCCCCACACACACACACAAAGCACTTGGACCAAAAAACCTCTGTGGTCCATTGCTTTATAGGATTGTAGGGTTTATTTTATAGGGTTCATTGCTTTCTAGCCCTTTATCTTGGATTTTTGACTGAGACCCCCTGTGATAAAAGACAGATTAGCAAGAGAAAAACAAACAAATACCTTCAAAGTATTTTCACAACATCAAGATTTCCAACTCTTGCAGTAGGGCTTGAGAAGTCTGTACTGGTTCATGAGCTGTAGAAGAGTGATTTCTAGGACATTCTTTTCCCCCTATATTCTTGAGCTATATGAAAATAAGCACAGGCAAAGAGTTGAACCATTTCCAATCTTCACCAATAAGTCAGACAATGTGGTGCCGTCATCATAGTGTCCTATTCAGTCATGTCAGACAAACCAGTATCAAATCATGTTTTTTTTTGCTCATCTGCTAATGAGTTCCATCTCATCCCCCAAAAAGGAGAAGAACAGAGATATGCAAATCTCTCTGTACACAAGAGTTAGCCAGGAAAAAGTACGTAACTCAATGAGGGAGCTTTTGAATTTAGGCTGCCATGTTGTATTCATAGGGAAGGGAAGGCAAGCATGTCATTCCCTTGGGGAGAGTAAAGCAAATCATTGTTAGGCAAGATGAGCAGGCAGGCCCTGACAATATGGCAAGAGCTGTGATGGTTTGGGAGGAAGCTGTCTGGACTTGGGTTCCACTTCCTGTTTCCTGTCCTGTGAGAGTTGGTCTTCCTGGATGACTCCCAGGAATAGGATTTATGGGAGTTGAGTTCCTTTTTGGAGGATCTTTAGACAGATAAGGGGAGTTCAGAGAAAGCCTCTTCCTGCTTTTGTCATTTGTGAAATGTTATTTGTTTATCTCAAAACAATCCTCCAAAGCGATATATTTGGGGGCACAGAAAAAAAGCTGTCCATCTTTTTCTGAACTCTTCCTGAAGAGTATTCTATGAGTTCAGCCTGTTTTGTGGCCAATGGACCTTTTTAGATGAAACCAGCAATTTAGGAAAACTGCCTGTGGAGGTAACACTGCTACCCCGGGAGACATCAGATTTCAATCTGTAAAGTCACCCAAGATAAGGAAGTAAAACCACAAAACATTATAAAGGGGGACAGTAGCAGAGGTGACACCTTTCAAGATTCTTCACTTATGGTGCAGGCTTTTTACTAAGCTTTTACCTCAAGAGCGAATGTTATGCGCCTTTGAAAGCCAGGAATGAGGCTAGTCAAGGGCGCCCCTGGCGGTGAGAGTTGGATTTACTCAAGACACTTCACGCACCTCGCTGCGCTGGTACTACGTGCCAGCAGGGGGCAGTGCAGAACGCAAGATGCATCACTAAGCACGCTGGATTTGTAAATTCAAAAGTCTTTTTTTCTAAAAGCACAAAATTTGCCACCTTCACCATTTATATTTGTATAGCTCAGTATATGAAGTGTATTCTGTTGTACAACTGATTCCCAGAAATATTTTCTTCTTCCAGAATGGATACCCTGAACCTATTAAACGACTAAGCAACTGCCCGTTTTCCCTCTCCCAGTCTCTGGCCACCATCGCTTTGCTTTCTGCATCTATGGGTTGGATTATTCTAGATAAGAGGGAACGCACAATGTCTGTCTTTTAGTGACTGACTTGCTTCACCTGGCATAGTGGTCTCAAGGCTGGTAAGCACGGTTAGAATTTCCCTGAGGGCTTCTCCTGGTCAGTCTTGTAAATGGCATCTCCCTTCAAGGCCTGCTGCACCCACTACATGATGTATCTGCTGTACAGTCTGCCACTCAGTATGTGGGGTTAACAGAAGGATGGGGAAGATCCACCAACACCGACAGGGTCCTTCCCACGCCAAGTCCCTGCCAAGTACTTTCTGCCCATGGCTAAGAAGCCTGGCATTGTTCAGACCACCCCATAAACCCAGTGTTTCCATATCTACAGTCTATTGGAAAGAAATGACTTGGGGCTGAAACAGTCACAGTCGAAGATTTAGCAGGGTGCCCAGAGGTTTGAATGCTGGGCTTGCTCAGGTCTCCAAGCCATGGGGGACTTGCCAAGGTGGGCAGTGAGCAGACAGCCAGCAGCTTTGCTGGTTTATAATCTGTCCATGGCGTTTAAGTCAAGTCCAGACTATTCTAGGAGATTAGAAGAGGCTCTCTTCGGAAGTGAGCTTTAGGCTAAGAGTTGCAGCATGAGTAGGACTTACGCAGACAAAGACTGGATAGAAGAATGACCTGAGAAAAAGGATCACTCATAATCCAGTCTAGTAGAAGAACTTCATCCCTTCCCCTGGTTATCTGGCCCCAAACATGCTTTCACCTTGAATATGAAAGTACTGCCTCTAGTGATAGATTCCTGATCAGCCAGCATGCACCTGTAGCCACCCCTGAGAGTTCAGAACAGACCAGCTAAGCATTAAGCTCAAGTCTCTCGCTGGATGGGTCAGGAAATCAAAACAGAAGGACTTTCAGATGCTGGAAGATTGAGATAAACAGAAAAGCTGTACCGGCCAGGTCTGGCACAAGCATCACACAACAGTGAACCTGGGCTCCAGCAAGAGAATAGGCCCTCCTGATACAGGGTTGTGAGTGATGCAGTTGGTGCCAGAGTACCCTGGTAGGTGGGGTCTGGGAGAAAGACCCACGAGAAGAAGCGAGAAGCACCAAAAGGCAGATAAAAAGGGAGGAGCGAAGAGAGAAAGGAAGAAGGAAAGGAAAGGGAGGAGAGAGGAGAATGGTGGACTGAGAGAACAGGCCCACATGGCCTGGCCTGGGGAATCCCCCTGAAGAGTGAACTGGAGGTGGTGAGGAGTCATGGTGCCCGGCAGAAGAATAGTTGGTGTGGAGAGTGTGGCACCACAGCAAGGTGGCATGGTGAGTTGTTACCTGGAGATGGCCAGGGATTTGGAAAGCTGATTTGTGCATCAGCAGTTGCAGAAGAAGTTTGAAGAGACTTGGAGAAGCAGAGCAGCTTGGATCACTGGAGAGAGAAGAAAAGAGAAGACACCAGAGAAAGACTGGACTTGGCAGCGCCTGCCTCAGGTTTGGAGGGGCAAAGGGCACCATCTTGGACCTGTGCCTTTGGGACTTTTGGGACTGAGAATGGTGACTGGGGTAAGATAACTGGCCACGTGTAGTTTCGAAAACTTTTCATTTTCCCTGTCAAATCACTTTGTTAATAAAACCCTGTTGTTAAACTGCATTTGTGTGGCAACTGCTACGTGTGGGTGAGGGAACCTGGGAGGCAGAAGACATTTTTTAAATGTGGCTTGTTGGTTGGCGGCTTCTGCTTCTTTCGATCCGATATCACTCGTACGTGGCATCGGTTGGATATACTTGTGTTGAGTCAGCCACCTGTCCACCAACACCTGAGGTGGGCTCCTTGGTTGATATGCAAGATGGTGCCTTAAACCTGTTTGGAGCCCAAAGAATAAGGAGAGTCAAGAAGCTGGGGGAGAACCGCAATGTGTTCTGAAGCAGAGATTCTCAGGGCTCCAGGGCTGGGGGCTGTGAAAAGATCTTCACCTAGTTGTTGTGCCTGAACAACCCCAGCGACAGGAAACTCCCTGCCTTCACAGGAGTCGGTGTCTTTGGTTGGCTCTGCCTGTGAGAAAGGTTTGCCTTCTGCCTAGTAGAAACATTTCATGTTTCCCCGATGATTTCATGTTTCAAGCTTAGGTCTGGAGTCCTAGTGAGGAAGCAAAGTTTTTATTTTCACCTGACTGAGTTCCAGATGATTAAGGAATATTCAACCTCTTAAATAATAATTATTATGACCATGCATCCAGCCCTTACTGTGTGTTAAATTCTCTGTGAGACGCGAGGTTTTGAGAAAGGAAAGAAACTGCATCGTAAATCAGTTGGCAAGGAGGCAGGAAGTAAACACAAACAGGCCTCCGTGGTTAAGAAAGGGAATGAAAAAAAAGATAAAAATGAGAAAAAAAAAGAAAAGAAAAGAAAGGGAATGAAGCCTGGTGTGATGGCACACACCTTTAATCCCAGCCTCTGGAAGCTGAGGCCAGGGATTGCTTGAGTTCGCAGGTTCGAGACGACCTCGGGCAATATAGTGAGACCTAGTCTCAAAAAAATAGCTAGGCATGATGGCATGAACCTGTAATCTCAGCTACCTGGGATGCTGAGACTGGGGATCACTTGAGTCCATGGGATCGGGACTACCCAGGCAACATAGTAAGACCGAGTCTAAAAAAAAGGGGATGGGGAGGGAATGAAAGTGAAACTGATAGGGTGTGCCCCCCCCCCATTGTCTCTTGTTTAAGATTGCAGATTTTAAGGACAGGTAATGTTAAAATGGGAGAATGACCTTAGCTGGAATTTTTCTTCAGGGGGATGCAGGGGGGAAGAAAGAAGTGAAATAGTCAAGGTGAAACATTTCCTGGAAGGCGGGAAATCAGGGTATATAAAGGGTGTGCAAACAAAGAGAAGGATTCGATGCAGATTCGAATATGGAGACTGGATAGAGAGGTTCAGTGGAGGAGAGATGGGAATCGGCCATCTTGTAAAGATGTGAGCCATGTGAGCTTGGCCACGTGGCCACCGAGGGC
>PVHY01031394.1:0-12694 GCA_004024945.1 Uropsilus gracilis | reverse complement strand
AGGAAGGAAGGAAGGAAGGAAGGAAGGAAGGAAGGAAGGAAGGAAGGAAGGAAGGAAGGAAGGAAGGAAGGAAGGAAGGAAGGAAGGAAGGAAGGAAGGAAGGAAATGGATACACAAGAGTCCAGGAAGAAGTAGAGCTCATGATGCCAAAGAAAGGGAGGAGGTTACCAATGCCAATACAATTCTTAGCCAGGGAGACATAGAAAGCATAGGAGTCATTACCACAAAGTCAGGATGAAATTTATCTGAGATACACTGAGGTTTTAACAGATAGAGCAATAGAGAGAGGAAATTTTTTACTACAAATATAAATTGGGACATTTTGATAATGGATGGTGTTCACTGATGAAGTCTTCAAGTGCAAAGAATCAGCAAAATAGAATCCAAGGCAGCATAAACTGTTCAAGTTTAAAAAAAAGAAAATGAGAACAGAAGACTAATGACCTTGGCACAAGACATAGATGAAGAAAAAGAAAAATGTGATGTCATAGGAGCCACAGAAAAGAAAACATAGCAAGGAGAGGAACAGTAACTGTCAAACATTACAGAGACATTTTGTAACAGGGGAAGAAGAATGAGAAAGGGTCACTGAACTAGGTGATTAGAAGTTCTCGAATGAGACTTCATCCTTACTGACATCGACATCTAGGGTTGATGCCGCATGAGATGAGAGACCTCTGCATTCGAAACACATTTAAGACATTCTGTGTAGCAGAGAGATTAAGACATCAAAAACCCAACACTGGACAGTGGCCTGGGCCCCATCTGAAATGAAGCATGTTCACCATGAGAGCCACAGAACACGTGGATGGCCCAGGCCTGAACACCGTACAGACCACTGCTGTCTCACAGAAACCTCTCCCACCTACCCCACACACTCTCCTCCCACTACCTGCATTCTTCTCCCTAGAAGTCAGTCATGAAGCAAGGCAGTGCAGAGAGTATCACTGCCTAAATATATAATTCCCCTGAAAGAGGGAAAAAAATAGTCTACCACCCTATAATATTCCACACACGAAATATAAATCTTTCTGCTCATTCATGTCTGGCTGTGAGTGAAAAAATAGTTGAAGGCAGATAAATGAACTTCCTCCCCACCCTGCAGGATATTTGTAATACAGAGAGTAAAACTTACATAATGTATGTACAGAAGAGCAGATGGGTCTTCCAATAAGTGAAATATGATCCTACACATTTTTTGCATTCTCCCACTATACTTTTAATTTACTCGTCATCTCTTTCCAGGAATACTCTCGTTTTTATATCCAACTCCCTTCTATTTGGATAAATCACTAGCATCATCACAAATGACGGCTTCAGTTGCCAACCCAATAGCATGACGCAGTTCACGGGATGGCACCTGGCATGAGCGCTCCTTTTATCTGATTTTAGGATCATTATTTCAAATATTTTAGATAAACTATGTTTTCCCTCCCACTACACAGAATGATAAATGGTTTGCAAATAAACATCAGAGTCTCCGTTTAGTATGCCAATAAATAAACAATGCTCTTGCTGCCATGGCCCCTTCTATTTGAATCCTAAGGAAACCATTCTGAAAACAGCATGACTGCAAGATGACATCTGTGTGTTCATTAATGCATCATTTCCTCTGCACAGAAGCCCTACAACTGAAATTTAATTCTAATCTTTAATTGAACAAAATTGCTTTCAGATGACGAATTAAGGAGAGGTAGCCACACCCCAGCACAGGGCTGCAGCAAGAGAGAGCCGCATCCTCTTACTCCAGCATGGAGGAAAACAGCTACAAAAATATTGACTGTGCATTGATTTGCTCTCACTTGGCCGCACTGTGGAAGGAAATAAAAAGAAGAGGGAACACTTTGCTTTATTACAGTTATTTCCTAAACAAAGTGAATGTAGGAGTATTTGAATTTAAAATCTCACAGTAATCTACCTAAGGTTGGAACAAAGTATGGGTTATTGGAGACATGACACCCACTTGACATGCACTAAATTCTAGTTTTGAAGGCTGAAAGGCACGTTTGGGTTTGAAAATTCTAATGTGTACAGGGGCTGTCATTCATTTTGCTTGAGGCTAAGTCTCTTGACTAACCCCCACCTAATGCTTCCTGACAGAATCACAGCCCAAATCAGTGGTTGGTCAGAGGCACGGGACAGCAGACAGCATGCCTGAGAGCCCCACAGGTTCCTGAGCACCAAACACAATGCCGAAGTTTCTCCCCAAGAAGCTGCTGGGTTTAATGGTATGATGGGGCTTTTGATCTCCCAACAGTTACACTGCACTGCACCCTGAATCACTGAGGCTTATAAGGGTGGAGGGGCAAGCACAGCCTCTGAGGCTCCAGAGGGCAAGACTGCTCAATCCAGCTGTAGTTACCATGGCAACACTATAATCTGGTGAAATACTAATCTAGGCTTTTATTCTTTTAAGTTGCGCACATTGGTACATATCAACTGACAATAATTACTGAAGAAAAAGCTTCTGTCGGGGGCTCCTAAATTTGGTGAGAATCATAAAACTCTTGGGAATATAAACATCTGGTATACACAACAGAACCTGAGAAAAATACAACTGTTGAGCTTTGCAGACCCCAGAAGCATCACAGCACACCTCCAGAGCTCTTGTATCTTTGAAAGAATCAAGTAAATATGGCCCCTTGCTAACCAGGCAAGTTTCTGGCTCAGAAAGCCTCTCCTTCTAAACAGTTCAATTTGGCCACACCAGGAAAAGGAAAGACTACCATCTAGTAAAGGGGTTCTAGATTCTGCTCATCAGATCATCTTAGACACATTCCTGGTGTCTTTTCATCATTTTATGAAGAAAATACTCCAAATATAAGCCCCTATATATCAGGAGCAGAGAGTGTGGAGTGACTGTCACATGACTGAACTGCACCCTGGCTAGGCCTGGATATACCAGCCCCTCTCCCCATTAATCTCAAAACTCTCCACTTGAAAGAAAAATGTCACGTTATTTATCTGCTTTGAAGACACAACACCATTCTTAAGAATAGGAGACAAAATTCTCACACACACACAATGTGAGGAAACTTCTAACACTCAAATAAGCAAGAGTTGACCAGCTCTTCTTTCAGGAAAATTGGAGACTCTGGGAATTTCTCCATAAGAGATAACTGCCTCTGTCCTTAACTAGGCTATGTCACAACTCTGTCATCTGTTCATAGGTATGCAAAAAATCTTTCAGCTAGAAGAACTAGAATTAGAGTCCTTCCTGCATTTTTTTTAACTTGTGCTTACTCTTCCACATGCCTTTATTCCATATAAATTTGTGATTCTTTGACTTCTCTGAATCTATTGTAACATCTGCCTGGTTCCCACAAGTTACAGAAAGTCTTTGATGAGTACATTTCATATCCATATAAAAGTCATATTCTGAATATTGTTATTTTCACCATTAGGAGTAATATAACTTTAATCTAACAAAGAATAACATGTTGTTAGCATTCTAAATTCTTAAGGGCAGGCACTTTTTTTCCCCCGCAGTAAATATGAAGAGGTAAGATGACTAGAAGATGAAAAGATGACTAGAAGAAGATGCATTAAGGAATTTAAATATACTTTTCCAAAGGTATCACTTTTAATGTTTGCAGAAGAGCCCCAAACTGAGTTACTCCAGTAGTCTCATTTTTTAAAGCAAGACCACTATCAAATTTAGAATATAATAAAATAATCAAAAGGCAAGATAATGGTTCAGAGAGCAGGTGCATGTTCCTCTAACCAGTACACAGAGAACCAATTCCACCAACAGAAGTTTAAACAAGGTATCTAGCCATCTTCTGAAACTGGAAAAAACTAGAACAACCATGTTGGTCTCTTATTCTGCATCTTTAGCCCAGAAGGTAAAGAAGTCATACTTCAGAAGACTGGAAATTCTAGAAGACTTGGAAGGAGAGCTTCGAAGGTATTAAGAAATAATCATTTATCTGAATTAACATTCCACTCCAGATGAGGTAATTAATTAGGCAAAAGAAAACAATCCTTAGTACTCTGCACTAATAATTAACAAACGTTAAATCTGCCATTGGTAATTTACTACACTGGGAACAGAAAATTTCAATTGTTCAACCTCAACCTGCAAGCCTTTTATCTCCTTGCAAGCTTTTTTCAATAATCCTTTATCGGCTGACATTAAGGAAAGTACAAAAGCAGTGGGGCACTGTTCAAGATGCTTACTTAACCTTTATAACTGCGAGATGGTACAGTGTGTGCATTTTTCAAAGTGACAGGCTGCTTTATACAGAACATCCGCAGACAAGGGAAAGGAGCACCATGTCTGTCCAAAGGAGAATAGCTCCCTCCCTATTTTTCCAACCACCATACAACAGCAGGGCCCTCCTGTAATTCTATGTTAATCCCTGAACTGGGATACAGCCAAAATCCACTTATAGGTTCGTCAAGCATTGCTTTCAGAATATGGTAAAACCTTGAAAGGGGGGTTAGAAGGGATGGAAGCAGGAGCATTATTTCCCATCCCCTCCTACATATATTAAAGGGAAGGACATATTGAATTCTGCTTTTTCAGTAACTTGAAGCCCGGCATAAAAATCTGCTTAACAGTTTCAGCCTGGGAACCAGTGATTTTTTTTTTCCCCTTATGAAGCTGCACTGCCTATGAGTGGGTTTTGTTTCGGGGTATTGCTTTAGTTATACTTTCTGTGAGTCAATCACTGGGTATTGGGTGTTATGAGCATTTCACTGATATATGGGTCTGTGATTTAATAAAAACATGAAGTACAAAACTTCCAGAGTTCTTTCAGAGAAAAAGTAGCCTCTGAATAATTAACATCATGGCAAACACCATGTGACCTTAATGAATTTTTTGTATAAAGTAGTTGAGATTGCAAAAAGAAGCACCTCAGGATCTTCTGAAAAGGAACACCTGGTAGGACTGGCAATGCGAGGCAATGGAATGATTAGGGTAGTCACATTAAAGAAACCCAGTGTTTGTTTGGATTTATGTGGGAAAAAATATCACCAAATTATACCTCTGTGTCTGTAATTTAATCTAAAGCAGGAAACAGCGAGGCAGGGAGGAATAAAGCCACTGACAGAGGAACCAAGTCAAAAAGTCTTGGTTCCAGGATTCCATGACAAAGAGATTATCGTGCCCGTGCTGGAGAGAGGACTGCTGGAAAGGGACGTCCTCAGGTGATCTTGGTGGTGGTGACAAGAAGGTATAAATACATAAAAATGTATCAAGGATCCCTTAAGATTAGTGTACTTTATTATGTTAGTTTTGGCTCTTTAAAAAAATTAATGATTCTGAGAAAACTTTAATCCTTAATTTAAATACGGTGTTCCTACCTTCGTTAAGCTATATCATCACAGTGTTGCAGAAAGGCATTCAGACTGAGATACAGGGCATAAGTTCCGACCCCACTAGCTCTATGTCCTTGAGTACCTTTTCCTATCTCTGCTCAGGTTAGCCCACAGCAAAAAGAGATGGGTAACCTGAAACTGAGGGCCCATGGTTCCCCAAAAAGCAGCTGAATCACCACTTAGATCTGTCTGCTAGGCAGGAGTAATGTCCTATCAACTCCCTGAATATGAAGGTCTCTGCAGTTTCTCAGTGTCTCCCCCATACCCAGCTACCCTTTCTGCTTATGCTTGTCCAATTTAATCACTTTTGTTGCCTGTAAAGAGACCAGAAATATCAATTTTGGGAGCCCTACTAGACTCTAGATCCTCAAAGTAATTTCCAATTTTATAATTTATATTCAATTTTATAATTTAATAATATTATAATTTAAATAATTTTATAATTTCATAATTTAAAGTTTGGAAAATCTACTAGGATTGCTTTTTCATATTGGCTCTGACAGGCTAAGCAGAAGAGAGGAATTTTTAAGAGTATCATTAAGCAAGCCTTTGATGTCGAATTATCCAGTAATTAGTATTGCATGTAACCCAGCTGGCTGGCTCTTGAAGTCAACTAGGTGGTGACAAACCATTTAGCGGACTAACCAGGCATGTTTCCATATTGTAGGTCTTCTAAATATACAAAGCAGGCATGGGCATGAGATTAAGGTTTAATGCCTATTTTTGGATAAAGATGGCGCTGACTAGAATCAATAGCCACAAGCAGATGAATCTGGGTCTAAGAACAAGGACCTCTGTCAGTGACAAAGTTGGTTTTTCTTAATCTGTCATCTGATATTTCATCAAATTCTGAGGTCAATTTCCAGGACACAGAAAATTATTCTGCATGCAAGATATATTGTAGCTAATACTGCTTCAACTTAACAATGAACTTTATTTAACATGACAAAGTTATTGCATCCCATTTTTAATATCTCAATCAATGTCCTTATACCTATTCTTATGTAAAAACACTTAAATCTAAAGAGATTTCCCTCTAAAATATTTGTATACCTCCTTTGTTTCACAGTACCATCAACTTTTCTCCAACAGTTAATTGATCCTGGTTTCATTATGTAAAGGTAATGGCTGTCCTGACAAGGTTCTCTGCTTCAATGAACATAATATTTAGAATGATGAAGATGCTACAAATGCACGGACCCTTTCTATATATATTTAATATAATAATCCTGTTCACTTGACAACTGCAATGATTTCCAAGAAGTTAAGCAAGGCAGAAATAATTAGTACCTACAGGATCTCCAGTTCTATATAAGGCACTGTCAATGCAAAGAGTAAATGCAAGACTTAGCCACAAGGTATCCCAAATTATAAAGCAGGCTAGGTAACTACTCGATAAAATATTCTTTATTCAAGGGTTATACTCCACAAATGTTTAAATTCTTTAGTACTTCATATCTTCTCCTCCTGTCCCAGACTGAACTGCTTCCTGACCACCACCCCCTCTGTCAGCACCCAATCACAGCAGCAAATGAGAAGGAAGAGAAGGTACAACTCCACCCATTCTATTGTCAGAATAAAGCAATTCAATTGGACAGAGATTGAAACTGATTAATGCAAGATTTAGGATTTACCTGGGAGTTAAACAGAAGTCCAGAGAGAAAAGATGTTGAAGGTCAGCAAGTCAAGTCAATTTCTTCTTGCAACCGAGGAAGACCAAGAGTAATGACTATCTCAACAGCAACGATAGGGGAGATTTAGTTCTGACTTAACTGGAAATGCAGTATGTGACAAAGCACTGGGACTTTCAAGCTCCAATTTTGTATTCTTTTGCACCACTGTTGTTAGTGAACTCATTAACACCACTCACTAATATCCAGGTAACTATAGTGAGCAACAGCAATAACCAAAGTTACTGCTACCCAGATGTTATTTTGCATCAACAATACACCGGAAATGCACTGTTGCTATTTCCCCAGAAATGAGATAAATTTTCCCTAAACTAATCACAGAATAGAAGAATAGATCTTTGTGTGGGCTAATTCTATGAGAAAAATGACTGGAGTTCTGAACAGTGTGAGTGAGAAAAAAGCCTGGCTCATCAGATCGTATATATCTCTAATATCTGTGCTCCTGGAACCAAGAAAAAGACTGAGGCAGCATTAGCCTGTCCATAGACAAGCAAAGAGTCTGAGGATGTCTAAGAATTTAGCCTTGAGCTTGTTGTAGTTATAGGAGCTTGATTTCTCCTTAATCCAAGACACAGTGGAAAAATCCCTTAGCACATAGTCCTATTCATCACCCCAAGAGAAATAGTTTATCAAATCATCGTCTGAAAGTACAAATTTAATTTCAGCTACTGAGAAATAACATCCACTTACATTATTGGTGTAACATGGGCTACTTATACAGCTCTCTTAAAAATCAAATAATTTTCAGCTTCTATATCCTTCACTTCAAAGGCTACTTGCTTAGTGAACTTTTATGAAATGAACTAATAATCTCTATCTCCAGCTCAATAAATAAATGAAATTTCAAGCACTTATCAAGACCCTACTTCCTTCCCCTCAAAGAGTTAAGTAAAAGCAATTATATATAACCTGTTCTATCATCAGCAAAAAAAAAAAAAACTATGTTCTCCTTTCTCACTGTCTCAAGGACAGTTTGGCAGGCAGGTCTACAGTTTCAGACCTGTGAGGGAGGAGTTAGACAGCAATAATAGCTCACTATGATTTGACTGTACCAGCAGGACCCTCATTTGCACAACACTGTCAAAACAGGAAAATAAAAACCAACATATAGTAATATTTTCTCTTAGGGCTCATTTCCAGGGCTGCCAGCTTCGTTTTGATGCAGAGTGCAACTGCATAGATTTCATTAGACATTCCAAAGGGACTGCTTAGTTTGGGGGAGAAGAGGTGGGGCCTCTCGTCTGTTTATGTCTGAATGGAGTACACATATCTAACTCTAGACAAATCCATCACTCCAAAATGCCTAAGGCCAAAAAGGAACTAAGCAAAGGACTTCAGGATTACTACCCACACAGAGTTTCACTGGACTGACTGTAACAGAAAGAAAAAAAAAAAAAAAAGCTTGGCCATTCCTTCTTCCTCAGGAGCAGTGAAAGCCCTAACTTTTTAAAAGGTAACAGTAATTCATTAAGGAACAAAAAAAATGTGGATTTTAGTAATGCTTATTAATCCACGTCTGCTGTGCACAAGTGCCCCAATACACTACTAGCAAAAGGAAAAAAACACCCAAGGAACCTGTGAAAGATTCCAGGGGTATCAATCATTTGGTTTATCCAATTATATATTCTATAGGAAGAAGAGTTACAGCAATGAGAAAATGCATGATGTTATTGTTCACTAGTCACTCTCACATATGATATTTCATTGATTCCATACATGAGTAGGTTTGATCTGACTGACTGCCCACCTAAGAAAACTGAGGCTGAGAGCAGTCAAGCAACATTCAACATGACTAGTTAGTACCTCTAGCTCAAATGTATAGTAAGGAAGCTAAAGGTAAAGCCCAAGTGTCCTGAAGAGCTCCTACATAATATATTTTAAAAAAAGAAAACAGGACTATGGCAATAAAAAGATCAGCCAAGGCAGAAATCCCGAAATACCTAATAACAAGAACTCAAGAGGCTGAGGCAAGGACACAGGAATGTTTTAGAGCATGTGTCTCAAAGCTCCCAGGACCCAAATGAAATAATGACATCACCCATCCCACCACAGGGTCCCGATTGAGAAAAGGACTCCTAGGAGTAAGCCCTGGGCAAGAGGGTCCAAGTAGCCTGCTTGGAGTTTGATCTACTTTTGAGGCATCCATTTAAATACTGGAGCACACCTTATGGGGAAAATTGAAAGACTGAAATACATGACACAGCGAATTAGGAAAACAAACAAAAACATGGCTTACACAGTCTAGAATATGTAGGTAGGAAACAGAAAATTTGATTTATTGTATCACTCAGAAGAATAAGTACAGGAAGCTACAGGCAAGCTAACTGTATCTCAATCTAAGGGAGAGAGATTGTGTATGTCTGTCTGTGTATGTCTGTGTGTATCTCATTCCACAATGAAATGAGACAACTAGAGTCCCTACGCCTCACTATCCCCAGTGAACTACAGCAAAAGTTGGCTGACAAGTTAGAGATGACGAAAAAGCACAGGGTGAAGCACAGGGTGAAGCCTGAATAGAAGGGTGGAGGTGGGGGGTGGCCTATAACAACAGTTCCTAATTCTCAGGCCTTCTGTTTCCTTTTAATGAAGAAACAAATCCAATTACATCTGGCAGTTACAGAGACTGTGACTAACATTTAAAGTCCTGAAAGCTAAGTGATGTGACTTGAAGCAACTCATAAAATCTCTACAGAGTTCAATGAGATGAACTTAGACATGATCCTGAGGTGAAAAAACAGAAATCTGGGAAATAATCATCCTAGGTACATATGATTAGAATGAAATAGGGAAACACAGAAAATCAATACTGCTACCATTAATAACATCCTATCAGGTATCAGGAAAAACTAAGATGAATTTGCTTTCCATGTGATAAAACAAAAAGTGACCAGAACTTTAACTGAGGAGGCTGAGTTATAGCCCTGCCTTTATCACAAAAAGGAGATGGAAATCACTTCATCTGTACCAGTTTCAGATTTATCTGTAAAATGAGTGACTTTAGCAAATGTATCTCCTTGGAGATGACTATTTAGAAATAAAATACTACAATACCAAAGCAGTGAAACAGGAAATTTGTAATTTCATTACAAAATCAGCTTAAAACTTAGCTTACCTGAATTGAAGTTAATGAATTTAAAAGTATGATTTACTTTTGAAGACATTTTCTTCTCTATGGGGAGTTGTTTTTTTTAAAATACACATGCACACTAAGTTTACCAGGTACATTATATCAAAGACGAAAAACAGTTTAATGACAACAACTCTGACAACAACTTTGTTTCCCATGAGTTCCCACAGTGATACAAAAAGTCCCTGATACAGCTGTCATGAACTGTAATTATAGGCCAGGAGCTTGAAATTTAGAGACCTTACTCTTCACTCCAAAAAAAGACAGCATATTTTCCAAGACTTTTTGTTATATGTTCACAATCATAAACTTAAAAAGAAAAGCATTTATCTATAAGGTATCTATTTGCAATGAAAAATAAACTGTAGCTACTGTTATGCCTAATTTTAGGAGTATGAATAGCTCTGAAATATTAAAGCAAACTCTCAAAAAGACATATGCTTTCTATAGAGGATTATCTAGGAGTAAAACCTTACTACTACTGACTTAAGAATTACAAGATCCTCCCAGAAATCCTTCTGGGTATCTACTCAAAGGATACAAAAACACTAATATGAAAGGATTCCTGTACTCCTGTATGTATTTACAATAGCCAGAATTTGGAAACAATAAAAAATGTCCCAAAACAAATGGATAGGTGAAAAGGTTATGGTACATTTGTACAGTGGAATATTATTCAACAATCAAAAAGACAAAATTGATGCATGTGCAACAGCTAGAAGGAATCATGTTAGCAGAACAAGCCAGAAAGAAAAGGACAAAAAACAGATGATTTCAATTATAGGTGGGATACAAGGAAAACAAAGGTCAAAAACACTTAAAACTAACAAAACAGACAACAGACCTAAAACATACAGCAAGGGTGAGAGGGAGCAATCAGGGAAGGAATGAGTACAAAAGATCAAGATGATGATCCATAGGTGATATGGTGATGGGAAAACGCTGGGGAAAAATGAATGAATGTATGCATATGAATACATTAAAAATTAAAATATATATGAAGATATAACTAAAGTCACAGAACAATTTCAAGGAGGAAAAAAAAATAGTGAATACCCCAAACACAACACAGTAATTATCATGCAATAATCACTTAATAAATAATTTTCAAATGAATCAATCACTCTTCAACAGGTAAATAAGAAAAATAACTACTTAATCTTAAAGAAACAAGGCTATTAAATATTAAAGATGAGTCATTTGGGTAAATACACATGGTCATATTTAAATTTTGCCAAAACATTAGTAAACACACAAATACAGATAACACGATGGCATTAAAGAAATTAACACAAGATAAAAATCTAAGTAATAGCGTTTATCTTTTACTGACACTAAAAAAAATAATAAAATGCCTAAGGATTCCAACTATACCCTAAAAGAAAGAAGAGAAACCTCTAGAGATTCAACTTAATCAAGTACATGAAAAAAAGTATAGAAAAAGTAAAATGTGCAGGTTAAACACATGAACTTTAAACCTATATTCAAATTCCATCTGTACCACTTACCAACGATTTGACCTTAGCAAATTATTTGACTTCTCTAAGCCTCTATTTCCTTAACTAAAACATAGGATGACAATATCTAATAAAAAGAATTTAGAAAATCACTGGGAATCACTTAACACAGTGACCAGCAATTACACGAGGTGATTAATAATGGTTTAGTATTTACAACCGCTACTAGGAAACATGTATGAGTGAAATCTCCATGGATCTATCAGAAAGGGGGGGGGGGAGTGGTTGGCAAGGTATTTTTCAAGGAAATAAGAATGTGTAGATTTTTAGCCCTTTTGAAATCTCATAAAACACAGATTCTTGCTATAGAGCAAGATAACTTACACATGACAATTAGAAAAGGTGATCCAAATAGAATTTAATTATCTATTCCTCTTTTACTTGTATCACACTTAAATAACACAGTAACACTGTGATGTAATTATATTAGTAACTATTTTAATATTTTTAAAAACAACTGAAAACAGGAGAGAAAACAAAGAAAAACATGAATAAATACAACAGAATTTCCTTCTATTCTTCAGTTTTCTAAATTATATTTGACTAAATCAAAACATATAAAACTGACTAATATAGTTTGCAATATATATATATAAAGAAAATATTTTGAACAATTATCTTTTAAAGGAAAGATAGTAAAAGATGGTAAGGTTTTTAAACGTCATACAAACTGGTGAAATGTCAAAGAGCCTTGAAGCAATTGTATATTCACAGGCATAAACAAGTAAACTCTACCAAAGTCTCGTATCATATATAAAATGAAATCAAAATAAATCATAGATGTTAAGTGTAAGACTATAAAAGCAAATCTTCAGGAACCAGCATTTGGTGAAGAGTTCTTAGGTACAATGCTAAAATCATAAAACCATAAAGAAAAAAAGAAAATGCATTTTATTTCATCCAAATTGAAGAATGTCACTCTGCACATGACTTTTGAGAAGATGAAAGGGGTGGGGAAGGGGAGAAGAAAAAAAAAGAAAGACAAACTCCACATTAAGAAAATATTTGTAAATACCTAAACATAATAAAAGCTA
>PVHY01031393.1:0-12693 GCA_004024945.1 Uropsilus gracilis | reverse complement strand
ATAGCAACAGACAACATTGAAGATGCATACTGTGGAAAAATGTAAAGTAGAATAAAAAGATAGTTTGGAAGGAAGTTCTTTGTTAGTGTTATGAGCAAAGTTCTCTGAGTAGATGAGGTTGAAGAAAGATGACTAAAGTGAGAAAGGAAAGGCTGGATTCTCACCTACACTGGATTTTATCTTTTAAAATCATTTAAACTGAAACAGGGTAAAAAGAGACTTTCTGACTTTAACTAACTGTTTACCCCTATCTGCTTGCTTCTTTCTCTAAAGCAGGCTACAGGCAGTTCTTTTGTAATTACCTTTAACCTTAACTGGATACTCTTATTTGTCTGCTACTCTCTACAAAGCAGGCTACACACTCTTCATTAGCATTTTCACTGATCACCTTTACCATTGATATGCAAAAGCCAGTTAACTGCTCTCTGCTTTCAGCTCTAAAAACTGCAGAAAAGAAAAACTTTAAAACACAGTTTAAACTTTCCACTCGTGGGTCCTTACCACCATCCCCAGCCTTCTCAGCTAAAATACCAAGTTAATGCAAGACAATCAGTGCAGTGCAGACTAATTTATTTCTAACAAAGTGATTTCTAATTATCCTATTAACTACAAAAGAAACATGTAAGACTCAGAATACTTCAACATTGTCCAAACCCTTTCTCAGTATTGTCCAAAGTCCTTTCCCAGATTGCCCCAAAATCCTCAGTCTCTCAGCCCTAATCGTCTCACCAATGTCCAGACAGAGTCCATCTCCAGACGCTTGAAGACATGTTCCTTTGAATGCTCCTTGTTGTCTTCCACGCTGTCTTCTCCTTGTCACCTTCAGGTAGCAGGAACTCCATGGTGCCAAACCAGCAAAGTTCACTTTCTTCTCAGGCCTAACTTTTGCACAGCCTCTCGCAGACACAAGTTAAACTCAGCAAAACAAACTCCAACACGGAGTTCAAATCTGCAAACTTATTAACTGCATTCAGCACACATGCTGCCAGCCTGGGCCAGCTGAGGGCAACCCTCGGTGGCCACATGGCCAAGCTCACATGGCTCACATCTTTACAAGATGGCCGATTCCCATCTCCTCTCCATATTGGAATCCCAATCCAATTGCCTAGAATCGAATCAAATCCTTCTCTTTGTTTGCACACCCTTTATATACCCTGATTTCCCGCCTTCCAGGAAATCTGTTTCACCTTACTATTTCACTTCTTTCTTCCCCCTGCATCCCCCTGAAGGGAAATTCCAGCTAAGGTCATTCCCCCATTTTAACATTACCTGTCCTTGAAATCTGCAATCTTAAACAGGAGACAATGGGGGGGGGGGGGGCACACCCTATCAATTCCTTCTAGATCCATCCATGTTATCACAAATGCCTCAAATGTGTCCTTTTTGATTGCTCAATAATATTCCATTGTGTAAATATACCCACAGCTTTATGATCCATTTATCTATTTGGGGGCATTTAGGTTGTTTCCATATCCCGTCTATTGTAAATAGTGCTACAATAAGCATTCACATACAGGTGTCCTTTTGAATTAGAGTTTGGTATCCTTTGGGTAGATTCCAGTAGTGGATTTGCTGGATCTAATGGTAGTTCCATTTTTAGTAGTTTGAGGGTCCTCCACACAGCGTTCCATAGTGACTGGACCAGTTTGCAGTGTAAAAGTGTTCCTATTTCTCCATATTCAATTTGGAAGCACAAGTCAAGCTCACTGATTACCAGGGTTCCTTCAGTTCTGAGAGTTTGCAATTCTGCTCCCTGACCATAGGCATCCCATACTCATAGTCCAGTATGCCAACATTGACCAGTCAACTCTCTGCTGACAACACTGCATTCACTAATACTAGAAAAGACCACCTACTTTTACAAGGTAGTCGACTGTACTATAGAAAAAAGATAAACCTCGCTAGGAAGCAAAGATATATGAATTAAAACAACTAATGAAGAATAAAATAGAACAGATTTTACAGAAATGAAGAGTCCTTATTCCAAAATGATGACCAATTTTTTGATCAGTGATGGAAGAGAAGCCATCTCTAGCTGAGAAATTCTTTCCAGTCTCTAAATCATTAGTGACTTTGGTCAGGACACAGAAATTTCTAGCCTCAATTTCAACGTGCCATGATACTATAAATTTTTTGAAAAATACGTCTGACTACAAGCATAAAAAATGTTCTCATTGCAACTACTGATCAATTTATTAAAGCACTATGCATAAACTCAAGTACAAAGTTAGATTTTTGCTTTATTTGCTGAATGAACAAATTGACCCCTTTTGCATTATGTAGGTACAACCAGGTATGTCCTGCCTGGATGGTATAGGGCCCAGGAGAGAAGAGTAGGGCCCAGGCTGGCAGGTGATCAGCAGGCTTTGCTGCTCCCTCTTCATCTATGTCTAGATGTCTATATCCTTTCTACCAGTACAACTATACGCACTAAGTATGAAGTGGACTAGCTTTGCCACTAGCTGAGGTAGGAAAGCCCTTTTTAGATATGTATGTACACAAAAATATACATATGCTTGTATATTTTTTTACATAATGTAGCCACATTCAAAATCCCTTCAGCAGACACCCAGTCAGAAGTTATGTGGATGGCAAAAAGTTATGAGCTTTGCTCTCCTTAAGTGAATTACTTTGGTATACAATGATGTATTTTGAGCACAGCCCGGTGGCTATGGAAGGCAGATGATTTCTAAACAATCAAATCATGTCTCCAAAGGAAATAAAGTCATTGAGTAGAAGATAAAACTCTTTAACCACCAGTTCCTGAAATTGTAGCTTGTATGTAATAAACAATGTCTAACTTTTAAATATTGCTGTATGAACACTGTCATTTGGAAGTTGTCAGAAAACTGCTCCCCATCAGAAAACACACCCTTGGTTCTACTGCCCTTAAAGTGTCCCTACATGAAACTGTCCACTCCCATATTCCAAGCAATTTAATCAAACCCAGACTTGTTTCTTCCATAGAAGGTGACTGTGCATCTCGGTGAGGTACACTCTACACTTATCTGAGACCACCAAAGTGAATCTTCAGTTTACAAAGTAGCCTATATTTTAAGTCAGATCATTCCCAACATTCTCTGCAGGTTAAGCTAAAAAGAAATCTATAAGGTGATTTTGGTCTCATACAAGAAGACGCAGAAGTACAGGAGGACCCAAAAAAAAGCTGCATTTTATTTGTATAGCACAAAGAGGAAATGCATTTTGGTAGAAAGATAAATAGTTCTTTTCATTAGAAGGTAAGAACTCCTGGCATCCCACCACATGAATATCACCACCACATGAATAATACATATCACCCCAAGTGATATGTATTAACTCTATTCATATTGTTCAATTTGTGTACTTTGTGCCAAAGTTTGCCCCTTATTTATGTATATATGTATATAAACATATATGTAAAAATCATACCCTTTTTTACATTAAATAATGTGGTAATTATTTTTAACAATAAATTCCAAGCATTCTCAGAGCTGTGACTAAGAGATGTAATGTACATCCCACTACAAGGATAGAAATAATTTGTTAAGGCAATCTTCTCAGTCTTCTAACAATGGTAGAAAACCTTTTTCTGGTAAGGAAGATGAGGACTTTCTGAGAAATACAAAGATCATTACCCCTGCTTTTGGTGTAAGAAAACTAACGCTGAGAAGGTTAAATGACTTGTGAAAAGTCATGTAGCTGGTAAGTGAGTTGCCAAGACACAGACATCAGTTTCTCCCTGTTAATATGGGTCCCTCTTCATGCTGGTTCCTCTCATTAACCATTAACCTTGTGGAACAGACACCTACATCCTGTTCTACCTGCCAAAGATACAGCACGAGCTGTAGTGGAAAAAAACTGTTGGTCTGTGGAAAAGAAGTCTTTCTAGAAATGGATGAACAGTATAGAGCTAATAAAAAGGATTTTATAAATTTCTAAATTTGACAACCATATAAATAAGCCACTGTCTTTGGCTAATATGCCCTAATGGACAGCTTTCAAGAGGCAGACTAAGAGAAGACTCTGACAAAAGAGTTTAGGAGACCAGAACTCTTAGAAGACAGATTCAGTAAAAGAACCAGAGATGTTAAGAACCGAGCAAAACCATGGCATTAACTGGCTTGTATATATGAAGGTATTAATAGCAAGAAAAGGAAAAATGGTGGAAAGGGTGCTCATGAAAACCTGGAAGCAAACTGAAGGCCCAGAAGAAATGAAATCAGTTCAGGGAAGCAGAATTCCTGGGATGATGTTAGCTCACTGAACTGCCCAGACAGAAATCATTGAACCACAGTGGTGGTTATGTCGGAGCAAGCAACATCCAGTGTCAGACAGTGAAGGCATACCCAACTCCAGCACGGAACTTAACACATGAGGAAGCCTCCCATTCAGAGCGGTAGCAGTTTGTGGCATAAATGTCACTGGTAAAACCAGTACTTAATGGAAGTGTCCTAACCCCCAACCCTCACACAGCACTGTGTGAGGTATTATATTATATTATAACATAATATATTATATTATATATTATATATATTATATATAATATGATATAAATATAATAAATATAATATATATTATATTATATTATATCATATCATATCATATCATATCATATCATATCATATCATATCATATCATATCATATCATATCATATCATATCATATTATATTATGTGTGAGGTATAATACCTCATAGGCGGTATTAAAAACCAAAGTGTTAATTTAATGCAAACTGCTGTACACACTATTAATCCTTTTACTTTGTTTAACTTATTTCTCCAGAAAATATTTTTCAAAAACCTACTATGTGTACTGTGCAATGCATTGAGAATATGACTAAGAATAATATAGTCTGAGTTCAAATAATTTTGAAGTCAATGGAATGAGAGGGAGATATATATATATAAATGAAAATATAAGAGTGAATTAACTCCTTTGAGATAGGCAAGGAAGCAGTGGACTTCTAGGAAATGTTACATTAAATTTCACAAAAGAAGCTTCACAGAGGAAATAGTATTTGACCAAGGTCTCAAAGACAAACATCAATCAGAAACAAGAGAAAGAACACCTACACTCAAGGGGGAGAGCCCTACTAAGTACTGTCTATAGAATTCATTTGCACTTATAAGTTCTATGACTGTTTTTGTGAAGTTAATAGTGTTTGTATATAGTGTTTGTAAATAGCTATTTGCAATGAATCAAAGCACTATGGGAGCCACAAAGATTTACTACATATTATAGGTCATTCATTTGAGAAAAGGCACTGTACTGATGGTGACAGCCCCTGTGGCTACTTGGAGTCAGACAATACTCTGCCCTCTACCACGTGTAAAAATAGATGTAATAATTAGATGTCAGTGCAAAGTGAAAATTCTGTTACCTCTACCAGGAAAACTTAAAGGCCTGTCTTCCTAATGACAGAACAACTTGTTTCATAGGTTCCATAGGTAAATATATATATATATATATATATATATATATATATATACACACACACACACACTTAGGAAATATATATATATATTTAGGAAATATATATATTTACATTTAAATATATATTTACATTTCCCATATTTTCCTAGTTATCCACTCCTCCTCAGAGGGTATCACACCAATTTCATAGGCCTGGTATAGTATTTTGTAGGTCATGATTAATACCTAAAAAAGCTTGAAATAAGACATTAATTCTCTTGAGTCACTTTTTCCATTTACTCTTCCAGTTTATCTGCTTTACCATCTCTTTCTTAGTTCAGCTTAGCTATTTGCAATGGTATTTGGAAATTTTAATCTCAAATCTCAAATCCTGGATGTCTAAGATCTTGTCTTTTGCTTTATATTTTTCATCCTCCACAATAATCATACTTAGAATTATATACAAATGTCCATAATCATCTCCTTCTTTGCCAAAAGGAAATGAAACCCAGGCAAATTCCTTTTCTGTAAACAGACATTGCTACTAAGCTTGCAGACTTCAAGTCAATACTTCAGTAGACAGAGTGTATGATCATGGCAAAGTAGGGATGAAAGCCAGTTGCTGGTCTAGCCAGTAGCATTATTTCCAGAAACTGTTGTTTACAGGAAAAGAGATCTGTACAGAAAGCACAAAAAGAAAAGGAAGGAAGAAAGGAACATAAAAATAAAGAAGAGAGATTTTCAAATAATAAATCCATCAGATGATATAGATAAACTAAAATTGGAGGTACTAAAATGAAGCATCACAACCAAGTGTCACTTCTCAAAATGTTTTTATAGTTTTTCCATGTATTTTCCACAATTAAGGTGTTCCTTCCCAAGAGGGTCACAGTACTATTCTGCATCTATAACCAATAGAAAATTAAATTTATTAGACATAAAATTAGTATCCTTGAAATACCTAGTCAACAAAATTGAAAGTCATTTTATAGCATAAAAGATATGAGGATTCCCTATTTCAACAGAGTTTTAAATTTGAGCAGATACCATAGTTCTTCATTCATATGTGTGGTTGAAAATGAAACAAAACAAATGAACAAAATCAAAAATCTCAAGTTCAGACTAAAGAGCAAGACTATGAAACAAAATGGTGTTTATCAGAAGGAAAAAGAACCAGGTAAAGTGTCTAAATGGGGTCAATTTTTTCCGGGACAAATGGAAAGATGGTGACAAAATGTAGCATATATAGATGTTGACATATAAGCCAATAGGCCTGAAACCTATATTATGTTATAAACCAACATTCCTTCTATTTTAAAAGAACCTTCACAAAGTTTTTAAAGTCTATTAAAAGATATTAATTAAAATTTTAAAGAAAAAAATCTAAGACCCTAAGTAAATTCTATTACTTTAAAAATAAATAAAATAAGCCTAAAATAATTTGGAAGGAGGGATGAATTTAAGGTAATGGCTTAGTACATATAAACCTAAATTATAGCCCATAAACAGAATTTACTAATTAGATGCTAATGCAATACTTAATTACCAAGTAAAGATCCATGGAGGGGATATTGGAGAAAAATGTCTTTCAACAAAATTAGGACATTGATATAGGTGATCCTGCCACAGTAAATAGAATTTCCACTGCAGGTTCTTCACTGCTGTCTCCTGGCCCACAGAAGCCAACAAGCAGAAATAGTTTATTCAGTTTTGATCAAATATTTTAACACCAAAGGTAAGAAGTCCTCTCCCTTCAGTGAAGCATTAGCTTTGGTCACAAGGAACACCAGTATCAGTAAAATTAGAATGACTATAGTTCATTTCATCTACTGCAGTAGCACAGGTCAAAGAAGGGAGGTCACAAAGTTGCAGAGTGGAGCCTGATAGCAAAGTGACACCAGGAGGACATCAACAGCAGAGATGAGAGAATGTTTGCAGAAACACAGCAAGCAGAAACCAAGGAAGCAGGGAGTGGAGAGGGAGCTGGACTAGGAATAAATTCCCATCATTCTGCTCATAGAAGTTCAGAGAGTGAAACTAAAAATCTACCTAAGGTAACTGCAAAGTCAGGACAATATGATCCCAAAAATAAACAAGATGTTAATATGTGCATTCAAACTTTATAATAGGGCAGAACTACAATGATATATTATATATGTGTGTGCAATCAATAAAAAAAATTGAAAAATTAAAAAAAAGAAAAAGAATGGAGCTCCAAGGAAGATGCTCTCAGATTGAATGCCCAGGGAACACTGTCCCTGTAAACATCCATATCAATGGTCCAACTGAAAGGATAGTAAAAACTTTAGTTGAATTGTGCTTACGGAGATACCAAGGCTGCACGGCACATGAGAGGGAGGGGCTGTTGCTTAAGAGGAGACCACTATAGTTGTTAACTCAAGGGCACACACCAGTACTGGGGACTTTGGAGACTTGGCATTCATTGCACTGGAGAAGGGGGTACACAAAATTGGTTCTCAGGATAGAGGGTATACTATACTGGAGAGCTACAGCAGCAGGGATACAGAGTGATGATTACTGGTCCAGAAAAGAGCTGGGACCCAAACAGGCAGGGAGCCAGGTCAGATCACCTGTGTCTCCTCACAAAAGATGCTACTGCTTAAAATTCTAAGCTGGCACGTGTAAAACACCCACGCCAGCACTAAATTCAAGATAGGTAACATTTTCATGTACCAGAGTTTAAATACCTACTACTAATAAGAACTAGTAGAACAGGACAACTCCCAACTCGTGAACTTTGTCACCTACAATCTGTGCCCAATGCTATATACAGTACTCAAAAATAGTGTATGATTGGGAGATAATATAAGGTTACACGAGACACTTAGACAGAGGTGCTGACCTTAAGGAAGGAACCACTGTGTGTCCCAGCACACAACTCTAGTTTCCACAGCACAGGAGGAAGCTTGAATGCTGACACTCACCCAGGTGATCCTTCAGCACCCTACTGACCCAGTTCCTTTTTACCTACTACCCTTCCCCAGTACCAGCATTTTGATCACTAGAACAGGTACAACGTGTATCCTTAACATAACCCATAAAATGAAGAGACAGAAGAACATAACGCAAATGCTAGAGCAAAAACGAAAACAACGCAAGAGAAGTCTAAATCCTGCAGAGCTGCAGATTAGAGCTGAAGGTAACATTTATAACACTACTCACTAACTCAAAAAAAAAAAAACACTGGATGATATAAAACAGCAACAGAATAGACAGAAAATATGAGGTTGTTGTAAGTAGAAGCAACAGCTAAGAAACACTATAGATATATAAATATAATAGAGGGCTTCAATAGCCAACAAACATAAGCAACAGAATTAATAACCTGAAAGCATAATGTCAGAATACACAAAGAGAACAATAAAGAGGAAAAAAATGTAAAAACAAAATAATATATAAGTTCTTTGAGATAACAGAGAGGGAAACAAAATTGGCACCATGGGTGACCCAGAAAGACACCCAGGCAAAAGACCCCTCTCAACAATGCTATCACCTTGCCCCTGGGTCCAAAAACAGCTGTAACAAGTTGTAGCCAACTTGTAACCTCTTGATTGGCTACAACCAAGAGATTTGCTGCAATTGTAGTGACTATCTGAGAGGCAAACTACTTACTCAAGGTCACCCACTGAGTTCCTGGCAAAGGTGGAAACCAAATTTACAACTTCCTGATTTATATTCAGATATTTTTTCCTATGCTTTTCTACAGAGTAATTGGATGCTGTTCTTTCAGAAGCTAGTTCAATGGCGTCTTTTAACTCAATATTAGTAACTAAGAAGGACTGATCTGTGGGCAGAACAAGAGCCATTTTACTTAATAGAATTCTCTAGGTGGTTATGGGAAAACTAAAATTCAAAGGACCACACATCCACTGGAATCTTTATAACCAATGCCCACTCTGACTTGCCTATATCCTACTAGAGAAAGATTGAGATTGAACCAATAAGTCACTGACCTGATTGTATATAGACCCAGGAGTCAGGACCATGGAAAACCAGCACAGAAGAGATGCTATTTTCAAGGAGTATCTTTAAATCATCCTGTCTTTCCATCCATGCAGAAAGACGCATTCACCCTAACACACATAGAGCCAGCGGCCACAATGCCTTTTCGTGGCTGATATGCCTTGCTTACAAAACACACCTACTGCTCCCCCACAACCAAAACAATACTTATCTTTGTAACTCATTATCTAACCTAAATTGTAAAGAACAGCTTAAAGCAGGGGTGACAATGAAAAGGGTTATTTTTAGAGAACAAAAGCTTTTGGCTCCACTTAAACAAGAGCCTCCTTAGTACATTCTGAACAATTAGTTATCAATTATATTTATTATTAATTATATTTATTTATTAATAATACTGCTTACCTTTTTCACATAGTTTATAACTGGACGGACACAGCATCTGCTTACATTGGAAACATTATGCTAAAAATGTCTGCAAAAATGCCATTTGTAATATAGCATCATGCCACTTGCCTAGAGATTGTATTTTTAACACTTTCAGTGAAAAGGACAATAATTCTTTTCATTTTTTTTTTGTATCATACCTAACCATCTTAAAGTGTTTTGAACACTTTTCCATTTTATACTTACTGCTCTGTAATGTTGGAACGGCCAGAATGTATTTCACTTTTACTGAGAGAATACTAAGTCTTAGAGAAACTAAGAATTACGTCTAATTTCCCAGATGGGTAAAACAATAACCATATGCCTGATTCATCTTTGTATAAACCCAGAGGGCTTGGTATTTGTTCAATGAGTGAGTAAAATTAGCAATGAGTGACTGTTTGAAGTCTTGATAATAAGAACACTAAACAATAAAAACTACCCACTAGCGAACAGGGAAGTCAGAGTATCAGTGAGTATTTGGGTTAGGCATGCACCATATGTTTTACTATTGTTTAAGTAGTAAAGTGTGTGCTCTTTGGCAGTACATATACTATAATTGGAATGATACAGAGAAGATTAGCAGGGCCTCTGCATAAGGATGACACACAAATTTGTGAAGCATTCCATATTTTGTTTCTGTGATCATAAAGGCATCAAACTAGAAATCAACAATGAAAAGAAACCAAGGAGAGTGTACACTATATGGAGACTGAAAGCATGCTACTGAGAGACCATTGGGTAAATGAAGAAACTAAAGAAGAAATTTAAACTTAGGAACAAATTACAAGGACAACACAATATTCCAAAATGTATGGGACTAAGCAAAAGCAATATTAAGAGGACAATTCATAGCAATACAGGCCCATATTAAAAGGTGAGAAATATTCCAATTATTTGATGATTTGAGGAAAAAAACCAATCCACCGAAGATATTTGGGGTACCTCTTCAATTCAAAATTTAGTGAGCTACACTGAGTCACCAACACCTTCTCTTCATTAATCACCAAATTCATCTTTCCTTGTGTTCTGTCAAATTGTCTACTCCACTGTTCCTATATTCCACCCCCAGTTAGCTAGTTGGCAGATTTCAAGGTAAACCCAGACCAAGCAGACTGCACTGCACAAGTGCTTGAACCACATGCCACCTCCTCCTTTCTAAGACTTACTGTCCTAGTCTCTGTGTTGTTACTGATCTTAAGTTCAGAGTTTTAGAGACAGAAATATGATAGAAATAAGATATCAGATGCAACAAAATCACATACCTATTTTGACATTACAAAATCCAACAATTTTTATTTGATTTTCCTTGCATCTAAAACGCCCGAGTTTCCTATTTCCAAATTGGTCAATTTCCAATTCCTGAAAATGAAATATTGGCCACTTCCCTCCCTGTGCTCCCTCAAATTTCATTAAGCACCACTATCTAAATTAAGTTGTTGTTTATCTATCACATCTTTGGAAAGGAAGTTCGTCTTTGCTGACCCCCAATTGGGGCAGGAACTGGTCTTCAGCTAATCTAATCCTCTGTGCCTGCTGGAAACTGCTTCACATTGCGTTTACTCCCCCCACTAAAATGGTTTCTCCCTGAATTTCTCTTGATGAATCCCTGTTCCACCTAACTTAAAGGAGACAACAGTTCCTTTAAAAGTACCATTACATGCACACTTGCCCTCACATGCTTTCTCCTCCCTCCATCCCTAACACCTGGTAGCTGTGCCTGTGTTCAAGCTACTTCCACAAGCTCTCATGACCCCTGGTATAGTCTCCTGACTTCTCTCCAGCAGAGGATCCCGCTTTTCAATGAGTCAAGCCTTCATTCCAACCTTATTTCTTCTCTTTGTCCTCCCTTCCTACTCCTCTGTGCCCTTACCTGCCTATCTAAATCTAACATTCTATCAAATCTAATGTCTCCACCACAACAACCTTGGCCAGAAAATATGTGAAAATACTAGTAACAAGAAAATTTTCAGTGCTAAATAGAAACAATTGACATGCTATTTAATAGATAGAAATATTTTCAGATTAAAGAAATACCTATCTTAAATTTTCTCATTCAGTAACACTTTTACAATTACAAAATTATCATTTGGTCTTCGGGAAGTTATAGCTCTTTAAATACTGCTCAGTTCCTTCAGTTGTTCTACCCTGTAGAGGTATGTGAGGTGAGCTGATGAAGGAATATGTCTTTATCTCCACTTTAGAGAGCAGTGAAGTAATTAAGGGTGGAAGTTGTACATATCTATGCACTGCCCACCATTATACACAGATTCATCCCATACCTCTCTCCACTAGCTCAGGGCTTCCCCTTTCCAGACTAGAAAAGTGTTAAGGTTAACCTAGCACATGAGAGAACTCACACCCCACCTAGCAGTGACCTAGAAAGCAAAGCCAAGAGTCTGGAAATAACTCTACAAAAAAACAAGGGGGGGGGGTGATAGGGTGTGCCCCACCCTCCCATTGTCTCCTGTTTAAGATTGCAGATTTCAAGGACAGGTAATGTTAAAATGGGGGAATGACCTTAGCTGGAATTTCCCTTCAGGGGGATGCAGGGGGAAGAAAGAGGTGAAATAGTCAAGGTGAAACAGATTTCCTGGAAGGCAGGAAATCAGGGTATATAAAGGGTGTGCAAACAAAGAGAAGGGTTCGATTCAATTCAGGATTCAATTGGATTGGGATTCCAATATGGAGAGGAGATGGGAATCGGCCATCTTGTAAAGATGTGAGCCATGTGAGCTTGGCCACGTGGCCACCGAGGGCCTTCAACCCTCGGCTGGCCCAGACTGGCAGCATGTGTGCTGAAAGCAGTTAAGGAGTTTGCAGATTTGAACTCCGTGTTGGAGTTTGCTTTGCTGAGTTTGATTTGTGTCTGAAAGAGGCCGTGCAAAAGTT
>PVHY01031392.1:0-12691 GCA_004024945.1 Uropsilus gracilis | reverse complement strand
CCACTAAGAGCGTGTTGTCCATGGCTAGGCCTGTCTCTCCCGGTCTCCATTTGCCTCACACCTCGCTCACCTTTGCATCTGGCTCCCGGGAAGCTCCCGCCACAGGCGTAGCAGCTGTGTGACAGTCACTACCCACGCGTCTCTCTAGCAAGAGCCTTGTCCTCGCTGGACAAATGGCCTGGGGGCCCTACTGTGCAGGCACAAGGGGGTGTAGGGGGGAAAGAGGGCTCTACATTGCTGTGGCCACATGTTCCCAGAATAGAGTTTTGTAGATTTTAGATTTTCAGGAAACACTGTTTCCAAAATCAGGCCCTGTCTTCTCTTGCCAACATTGCTTCAACGCAGGATCCGGAGGCGGTGAGGGACTGGAGTAGGTATTGCCAGGCCCGGGGCAAGTGTCATGGAAGGGACTTGAGATCATTTCTGAGAAGTGGAAGCCACCAAGGTGACACCCTTCTCGATGGGCTTTTATCTATGTCGCCGAAGAACTAGCCGGGCTCGCTCAGCGTAAGAGTCAGACTGTTAGATCCAGAAGGAGTTGCATGGTGGCTGAGGTGGGCAGAGGCATGGGGTTTGCAGGGACTGGAGTCACGCGTTCCCTGAGAGAGAAGGAGGACAGAGGAAGCTTGACACTGCCACCCGCTCACATCCACAAATCCAGCTGGTGGGCGGGGGTCAGAGGCCAATCGTACAAGGTGCTTGGGGAGAGCAAGAAAGGCAGAAAGGTGCCGGGCCAGTGCCCACATTGGCATGGGAATCTGAAAACAAATGGTCCTTGGCCCTTGGCTGAGCCACAAAGCCCACACAGGGGCGAGATCTAACGTGTAAGAGAGGAGCGGAGCTTCGAACCAGCCAAACGGGAAAAGGAAAGGCCCCTTCAATTGTTTAAGGGAGAAGAGGAAGATCAGGGCACTATTATCTTTCATCAGCCACTCCCCGTGGGGGGATGAGCTTTCTGAAGAGCTTAGCTGGCCAGGAGGAACCTTCTCTTTCTTCTCTGCAGAACCTGATTTTGAGCGGATATTAATCTGCCCCAGACCTTGGGCTGACTACGTGGGTCAAGCTGTGGGGCTTCTGACACCTCCCCTCCCCTCCGGAGAATGGTCTTGTCCCCAAGGGGCAAGAGGCTCCAGCAATGATCTTGCCTGAGGCCCGCTCTCACGTCTCCCTCATACCTGCTACCACAAGATGTTGCGTTCTGACCGTTGAAATAACATCTCATTTCACACACGAGGGGTCGAGGTTCGGAGAGTTGGTTGACGAATCAAAGTCACCACAGCAAGTGAAACGTGGAGTGGAAACTCAAACCCAAATTGGGTTGGGGGTGATCTGGGCCTCTGTTCCTCTAATCGCCAGTGTTTCAGCCTTGTCTTGGAGGCACCTTTGGTTGTGGTAATGCGGGAGGAGGCTCGCTCCCGGCATGGGTCAGAGACCAAGGATGCCATGGAACACCTTATAATGCCCAGGGCAGCCCCGTTTGACACCAACAAGGAGGTCTTGGTGCTGAGGATGAGGAAATGCTGCTCTGGGTCACTCTGTTCTCTGTACTTAAATAAGTCTGTCCATCAACTTCCCCCTCCCCCCATTTTTCAGCTCAGTTCCTCTGTCTCACTTAGGAGTATCCATTGGCATCTATTATTTTTTTTTTATTGTTTGTGATTTCATTTCCTCTGGTAGGAGTTCAGGGCAAGCTATTCCAAGATGCACCAGAGTGGCATATCGATCATCCTGGCATATTTCTAGCTGCCATTCTGACGTCTTTATATCTCAAAGTCTAACAGTCAGGGAATGAGTGACAGCCTGCAGCTCTTTTTCTCCTGAAAGCAGGGGAGGGGTGTGGAATGTGCTAAGAGAACAACTTAGCACCAGAGGAAGGTTTCCAGGCCTATTTTCCTGTATAAATAAACTCTGCTAAATGCCTCACTAAATTAAATTCTAAACTAAGAATTTTATGCTGTAAATTCCTCACACATTTATCATCCCTTTGTCTAAGAGTATCTATGTGTGTTGTTCTGTCCAAGTCACAGCTCCTGCCTTCACAGGGCACCGCCACGAACATGAATGAAATCGGTCTTTTCTCCCATTGATCTATTTTGTGTCCACTTAATTATTAACCAGATAATAAAGACAGGTGGGGGTCAGGAGGACGGTCCCCTCCAGACATTGTCACTCCCCTGCTGTGAGCTGCTTGAGGGCAAAGCCTGTCTGCCTCCCACTCTGTCTCCAACACCCTGGCATGATGCCCAGGGCACCATAGGTGCTCCATGGATACTTGTTGGATAAACAAATGGGTCAGTGACCAATGGGAAACCGAAAGTCTGTTCAAGGGCAGGGCAAACAGTGGCAAAGAGTTACTGTCTCCTACGTAGGTCTGAATTCACACTGCAACTCCCAGGTCTCCAGGCAACTCCCCACTGCACCCCCGAGGATAGTGGGGAGCTGTCCCCCAGACTCCAACTCGGCGAAAGGGGACAAAAAGTCTGTGGGAGTCAGGGTACAGCACCCACTTCAATGAAAAAGAAGTCGGGACAAAGCAGGAGGAAGCTCAGGGAGCAGTTAACAGTGCAATTGGAGAGAGGACTTTGTGAAGACTTTCCCAGATATTAAAAGAACATCCTGAAGCGACCGAAATCAATCTTTCTCCCATTTTAGTAAAGATGGGCAATATGACATTTATCCTCTTCCAGTCCTCAGGGAGTGCCGGCTGCTTACTGTGCCCAAAAATAATGGCTGGTGGCTTTGCCAACGCAGGTTCAAGTCCTAGAACTGCTCTAAGGTCAAGTACCAGCCAGTGCCCTCTGGCAGCGTGGCCCTGAGCCGGTGGCTGCCTTGGTGATTCCTAGGTGGGAGTGACACAGACCCCTGTGACTTTCCACCCTGGAGGCTGTTAGACTGAGGGGCCGTGAGGGTCCATCAGGGCAGAGGCGGGGAAAGGGACAAGGGGGCTCAGTGAAAGGGAGGAGGATACAGATTCCGTGACAGAACAGGGAAGGAGGAAGAAAGAGAGGGAAGGAGGGAGAAGGAAGGGAGCCAAGGAGGAAGGAAGAGGAAATATGGTGCTTCTAGCCTCAGCGAATCCTTGAGTATTGACAACTGCCTCCAGCTGTCTGAAGTCCTTCAAATGGCAGCGGCCTTGAACCCTGAAAACAACCTCATGTGTAGGTTAGTTTTATTGTGTCCTGTTACCATTAACAAAACTCACCAAAAACACAAAACAGGCGCCATGATGGTAACCAATCTAAGGACACGCAGGGAGCGAGAGCAGCCTTGGATGTGGAGAAAGTAGGGGAGGTGTTGACAGGATGGGGAGCAAGGAGGAGGGCAGAAGCACAGAAGAAGGGCAAAGCTGGGCCTAGGGGCACAAACTCAAGAGTTCCAGAATGAGTGTGTGTCCCGAGCTGGGCTTGGGAATAAGGTGTGTTGATGCAAGGGGCCTGCAGGTCTGGGATGTTAGGACAAGTCCCAGGAGGCTGTAGGAAGTCCCATCAGCCCCCCCCCCCCCCCAGTTCAGGATCCTTGTACCATTGTTGGACAGTGATCCTTCCTTCTTCACACAAGACAAACAGGAGACACAAAAGCAATCCAATTGCTATGCTCAGGGGCAAGGAAAACAAAGAAACAAAGAAAGGAAGTCATTAAGAGATAAATGACTTCTATAGGCTTGAATGTCTATACCGGTCACATTCACCTCCGTTATCTCCTGTGATGTTCCTGTTTTGGGGGGAGGCGTCAGGACCCCCATTTTCCCAAAGAGGAAATGGGTGCAGACAGAGGAAGTTGAATTAGTAAGAATCTAGAATCCAAACTCGGTTTTCTCCAAACTTTTAGCGTCTTCCTGTGCACTGTAGTGAGAGTTACAGTCAGGTTCCCTTAAGTCAAATTCATTTTTTTAAAACTTTTTCTGTAAACTTCCCAGAAAGAAAGAAAAGTTCTGTGAAACAAGATCCTGGTCTATTACTCACGGGGAGAAGATTAATGCTAGGATCAGTTTAAAATCATACTGCTCATGTCAAATGTTCCTTTAATAACTGTTTATAAAAGAGCTTATTTAAAACACAAAAAAGTTGGTTCCCAAAAAAGTTAGATGTGTCCTCCTAGGAGCAAAGTCATAGAAGCCAACAGCGGTGTTCTTGGAAGTCCCTTGAATAAATAATTTTGTACAAGCTGTTCCCTTCAGCCCCACCTCACCTGAGGTTACACCCTTGTTCCTCTCGACCTGAACTGCCAAGAGCTTATCTTATTCTCTGAGACCTGGCTGTCTTTCCTGCCCCCATCCCTCTTCCCTCACCCTCGTCACTGAGGGTCTTTCTTTGCCTGAAGTTGCTGCAGCTCCCAGCCATGGCCCGCCTAGAGCAAGCCCCACCAACCTGGGTCTGGCTTTCCTTCCCTGCCGCAGTGTCCTCAGCGTGTTGTCTGGGCCATACTAGCTGCACAATAAATATTTGCTGGATGAAGAACTGCTTGGGTCTCTAGCCATTAAACACAGACTGGCTGGCATCGTCAACGAGAGTTTTCTTTCCTTTTCCTGTCTCTTTTATTTACATCCCTGAAACCAACAGAAATGGAGCTCTGTGAATTTTTTAAAATAAATTGGGGCTGAGAGAATTTGCGGGTGAGCACATTGCTTCATGCACATGGTTCTGGAAATAGCGTCCCACTGAAACATTGTTTTAGAAAGAAAACAGCTTTCATAGAAACAGAATGCATCTGTCCTGGGAAATAACATGTCACCCGTGCCCATGAATGCATTGGAGGTAGGATGGGCGGTGGGGGGGGGGGCATCGAAGCTCTCTATCCACGTGGGCATTTTTGCGATGCATTGCAGATTCCTGAAGCTTCGCCCATGAGCAGGGAGCAATCGGCAGCCACAACAGAGACGCCTCACAGGTGCTGAGTGTTTGCTTCAGCTCAGATTGCACCAAGGGTTTTCTCTGTAGCAGCTTGATTCTTATAACCAACCCTGTGAGTTACTGCCTCCACTCAACAGCGAAGGAGGCTGGAACACACAGAGCTGGGTAACCAGGACTCCTCCAGGCCTTCTGAGCATGCACAGGGTCTTCTAGGTAGCCCAGCATGGGAAGGGGTGGAACAGGAACGTGTGAAGGCAAGAAGACTGTCAGGGAAGAGCCTGGTATGAAGAAGTGGCTCTATACCGCCTCCTATTTCTGGAGCAGCTAACTGTTGGTCTGTGGAATGCTTTATATACTAGGCTTATGGGAGTTTTCTTAGAGGAAAGGGGCTTTGTCTAGCTGGCAGGAAGCGCTTATAGATATGTTTATATATGTAACATATTGCCTATTATGCATATGTAAATATGCATATATACACATATAAAACACATGTACATGTGTTTTGGTTTTAAGGGTTTTAGGCCCAAGATCTCAGGGCCGGGGCATGGTAGGGCAGTTGCCAGGGTGGTCAAGCCAGGCCAACGGCCTTGACCACAAGCAGCCCAGCTTCCCCTTCTGCCTGGACATGGGGTGGCTCCATGGGAGACCGTGTGTGTGGCCCCTTCCATGACCAGTGCACCTGTCGTTCTAGAACGCTTGATTCCAAAGTTGTGTCTTCAGTGATGCTGAGTAAAATCAGGCATTTTTTACACATATTTGTCTCTCAGCGTTGTTAAGGGAAGCAGCAGAAAGAGTAAGACCAGAACAGGAGCGAGTCCTCGAATTTGGAGAGCACCGGCGTGTGTAGGGGGAATTCCCCAAGATAGGCTGCTGATATTCCAGGGAGGGCCTGCAACCTTAAAATAGAATGGCAATAAAAGTGGCGGTGTTCTTTAAACCACTTAGTGCGTAAAATCTTCACACAACTAAATATGCCGTCGCTTCTAACAACGAGGTTCAGCAGGTCTCTCCAACCTCCTGGAGGGAAACAGAAGCATGAGGAGCAGAGAGGCACCCACAGCTGCCCAAGATCAGATTATATGCTCAAGTGAATCTTGGGTGACCTGGGCCTTCTTCACCCGATTCCCAGCCCTGGTGGCTTGAATTAGATCTACCTTGAGGTAACTGTGCCCACCCGGGGTGATTCAGCCACCTGCTACTTTGGCTGCCTGAGAGACTTCGATTTGGGGACCAAGCCATCCACTCTCCGGTTGGGGACCAAGCCATCCACTCTCCGGTTGGGGACCAAGCCATCCACTCTCCGGTTGGGGACCAAGCCATTCTCCGGTTGGAGCTAAAACGCAAAGACTCTGGGCAATGTGGAACCCTCTGGGTGACTCTTAGTCAGTGAACAAGTAGAAACAGTCACCAAAGGTAATTCCTGCATCTAGCATCCTTTAAAGTTCTCAAAATGGCCGGGCATGGTGGTGCACGTCTGTAATCCAAGAGCTGGGAGGCAAGAGGCCTGGGCTGGCTCGAGTCCGCGGGTTCGAGATGACCCCGGGCAACACAGCGAGACCTGGTCTCCTAAAAGCAGCCGGGCACGGTGGCGGACGCCTGTAATCCCATCTACCTGGGAGGCTGAGGCTGGGGATTGCTTGAGTCTGCGGGATCGGGACTACCCCGGGCAACATAGCGAGCCCTGGTCTCAACAATGTAAATAAATAAATAAATATATAAAATAAAAATAAAGTTCTCAAGATGTTTCCCCTTGCCCCTGGCCCTAGCCCCTGGCGTAGCTGTCGAAGCCCACGGCGCAGTTGGGGAAGAACCCACGGAGAACTGCACACACCTCAGAACTCGCTGACCTCGGCCCGTGTCTGTGCCCGCTCCTCCCTGGAGGCCTGCAGGCGCTGGAAGGGACTGGAAGCCTGATGGGCAGAAGAACCGCCCCGTGGGGGCTCGGGTGTGGGAGGAGTCTGCTACTGAGGGCTCCTGGCCGGCTTGGCCTCAGCTGGGTGGGCCCCAGGGCGCTGCGCCCAGGGGTATTTTTGTCTTGTTACTTCACCCCAGGCAGCTCCACTTGGAGTGATGGATGATGATTTCTTGGGTTTGTTTTGTAAACACAGTTCATACCAGGGAGAGCGTTCCATTCCCAGAGTCCTCCTGCCCCGCGTGCTGCTCTGAAACGGGCTCCTCGGGACTCCTGCGGGGTTCGAGGCGACGTCGTGGAGCCTAGAACGTCGGGCCCAGGGCCAGAGGCGAGGCGGACCATCGGGCTCACTTTGGACCTGGTGAAGCTTGCCCAGGGCGCAAGAAGGAGTCTCCCGAGGCCTCTGGGCAGCCGGGCTCAGGGCTGCGATGATCTTCCTTCCAAGCCTAAGGCTGAGGGAGAGAACGGGGAGCAGAGCAGACCCCGGCCAAGCTCCGTGGGGTCTGGGCGCTTTGGGGGAGATGGCCCTGAAGAGTGTGGGGGGAGGAGGCGAGGCTTCAGAGCAAGGAGGTGAGGCTTCAGAGCAGAGCTCAGGCCGACCTCAGGCTGAGGAAATGCGGGTAGGAGGAGCAGCCGGTCCAGGGAGCACAGGCGAGGGCCTGCCTGGCAGACGGACTTGCACGCCTGAGGGCAGGCAGAGGCCGGGTTCCAGGCTCCGTCGATGGCCAGAGCAGGAGCCAGGGCTACCTGGTGAGGCAGCTGCAGCTGGGAAGGAGGCAGGAAACCTGGAAGATCCTGTGGGGGTTCGTTTCACAGCTCACACAGGAGCAAGCCATTGCGGGGGACTGAATGTAGAGCCCCCCGAGACCCCCAAACCAGCGTGCGCTAAGGGGTTCTGCCACCTGTTGTACGGAGACAAAGCGCGCACCTCATCTGAAAGAACTTTGATGGCATGAGCGCGTCTGCAAAAGACCAGGAAGGAGGAAAGCGTCCTAATGAAGCGCCCAACATCGCACACGCCTCTGTGGGTAAAGGCCCCGTCAAAAGGCTTGGCCCAAAGTGGGGTCACAGCGGCCTGACAAGGCACCACAGTCCAAGGCACCTTCTGGGGACCCGCGGGAAAGGGACACAAAGTCGCAAAGCCCAGGCACCCTTCAAGGGAAAGGCTCCCTTTGTCGCCTCTCCGCGTCGCTCGCGCACGTCTCTTCCGAGTGTCTCTGCACGTGTCAACTCCACGTGTGGCCTTCCTCGGTCCCGGGTCCCCGGTGCAAGTCCCAGGCTGAGGAGCAAGAGCGCCTTCCTGCTCGCAGGCCTCTGCGCTCCCGGGTCTCTTCCAGATCGTCTCCCCCGGAGTCCTTTAGAGCGTCCCGTCGCTGCTGGGCTCTGGGCTCGCTTCCGGGGCAGGGAGCCGGAGTCCCCTTTCAATGGCCACGACCGACGTGACACCGTGACCCTCACGCAGAAAGACAGGGAAGTGCTGAGGCTCGGTCCGCCTGCTAACGCTGCTCTTCAGGGAGGCACTGAAAGCCCGAAAGGCTGGGGCTGGCGAGGCCACCTCCCGGGGAAAAGGCGCCTCTGGCTCCCATCCTGCCTTCATGTCTGCAGAGCTGCAGCCGTGACACGCAGCCGCCAAGCTTGTCGTGCAAAATATGGCTGCATCCGGGCACGAGCCAGACTGCGGTGTCCTCAAGGGTGCAGCGGAAGCGGGCACCGGGAGAAATGTGCAGGCAGGGGGAAGGGATGCGGGTAGCCGGGTGCAAGCTGATGGCTGTCAGATGCTGGGATTGCTTCAGTGTTCGTGGCGAGTCTTGACGGGCATAGCTGGGCTTGCCAGCCAGCAGCCAGAGAGGAAGACGGATGGCTCCGAGTGCGGTGAACTCAGAGCACCCAGAACTCTGCCAATCCCACCCCAGGAGCCCTGCAGACCAAGGCAGGGCGGTCTGCGTTTTCCACCACGATCCCCAGCTTAGAAAAGGCGGGTGGGCTTCGAGGCTCTTGGTGCACAGGTTCCCGTGACTCCTCTTGCCGAGTACATGACAGTGCACGATAATGTTCAGTTCCTAAAGCTGTCTCACAGCTTCTCCTGTCGCTTTGTCCTTCCATAGGCCCGCCTGTCTCTGCCGGCACTCTTCTTGATGAGCCAGAGGGATGCAACTTAGAGCATGGACTTTAAAAACAGACAAATCTGGGTTTGAACAGCTTGTTGAGTCACTGCAGAAGACTGTCTTATCCTCTTGAAGTCTCAGTTTCTTCAGCTGGAAAATGGTTACGTTAATATTTTGATCATGACTTGTCAGACTTGAATCAGGTGACATGTGTAACCTATAAAAGAACTTGGCGCATAGAACGTGCATAATATGCCCCTAAAACTCATTCATCTGTTCCACACAAATCTCTGAGCTTCTGTGAATCCTTGGGCCAAACTATCAGGTCATAAGGTGACCCAAAACACTCCTTCTAAGTCTTGGGCCAGAGTCAGTGTTCCACACACCGAGGGCAGTACGTGGGGGCATGGCTCCTTCAGGGAGGACCTACACCATGACCCTAGGTCTCAAAATGGCTCTCGATGACATCTAAGCCATGCTCTCGAGGGCCCAGACCCTCGCTTTTGTTCGTATTTTCTTCGTGCGGTTTCCTTGTTTTGTTCAGCTCAAATAATCGATCACATTACGATACTAGCATGTGGCAGGTGGCAGGAGCTGGACCAGGTCCTACAGGGGTACCAACACGAGTAAGCTGTGACGTTGACTGGTCCGACGACCAACAGGATAACGGCTGAGGTGATGATGGGACAAGACCTGCCCTCCGAGGAATGGCTGCAGAAACCTCCTCTTCAAGCTTGGTGGGAAAGAGCAAGGCTTCTCACTTCTGAACCTGCCATTGGAAAGGAAACGTATCAAGGTCTCTCTTGGGGCTCCGGTCGCAGAATCAGAGCCCAGGGTAAACACCGCCAGCGGATACATCTTGTCTCAACAGAAGGAATGAAGTTTTCTAATAGTTCTGAGTGCCCAGTGGGAGAGAGGCTATCTGATCAGCCAAGCATCCTCCATCTCCGGGAAAGCTTAGGCAAGGCTGGGTAAACACCCCAGGGAATGGTAGAGGGAATTCCTGCTTTGGGTGGGAGGTTGATGATTGACCTCTAGGGTTTCTGGAAGCTTGGTGATGAAAGGAGTCTAAGTTTCCATTGTCAGGTCTGCACCACCTTCTTTTGAAGGCTTTCCAACCTCCTCCCTCTGGGGCTCATCCTGCAGCTCACCTCACTCCTTGCTGAACCCGGCCCCGGAACCTGCCTTGACAGCTTATCAACTTTGGGGCCAACACAGATGGTGGGGTAAATTCCAACCTGTGTTCTGGCTGCACCAGCTAGTTTTGTTATTGCACCAGCCCCTTTTGGAAAACTTCCCCCTTTAGGAGTTTGTATTTCTATTCCATATCCTCAAGTGTTGCACACCAACATCTGTTACCTACATTCGACTTGACAGTTTTGGAAAATCAAAGCACACTGATTCCCAAGTCAGGCCCAGCTCTCCTACCAGCTGTTGGCACCATCCTGGCCAAGCCCTTACAAAGGCTGTACGAGCACCATCTATCTCACAGAAGGCATCCAAGGAAACACATGCTAAGACTCCAAGAGCTTAGACCTATGCTTGGCCCATGTGTATAGTACATGATAATGTTAAAAAATCATCATTAAGCTATTATCTTGTTTATAATCCTTCAATGGTCTTTTATGTATTTAATTTTAGAACTGTTTCTTGCATCCTTTGGAAATCCCAGTAATGTTGACAGCAAGGGTTCTAGAAGCTGCTAAATCCAACCCAACTTATTCCTGGTAAAGAAATGGAGCCTCAGAGAGATGGAGCCAATTTCCTATCTAAGGACAGAGCCAAGAAAAGAACCAGGGGTCCTTGATATCCTTTGTCACCACTATTTCCCTAATGTGTGCTGGAGGCTATTGCATTCTTCAGGTAAGCTGCTTGAAGCGAAGAGCAAACCACAAACGTAATTATATAATACACATTTTCCCTTTCTAATAATTTTTTTTTTATTTTTTATTTTTATGAGACCAGGTCTCGCTATGTTGCCCAGGGTTGTCTCGAACCTGCGGACTCTTGTGATCCCCAGCCTCAGCCTCCCAGGTAGCTGGGATTACAAGTGCCCACCATGATGCCTGGCTGCTTTTTAGAGACTAGGTCTCACTATGTTGCCTGGGGTAATCCCAAACCTGCAGACTCAAGTGGTCCCCAGCCTCAGCCTCCCAAGAAACTAGGATTACAGGCACGCACCACCATGCCTGACTGAAATTTGTTTAAAGAATTGAAAACAGAGGATGGGGTCTATCTGCTACGTTCAGTCCTGTTTTAGAAGACTTCCAGGAGTCCAGCAAGCTTGCACCTCATCCACCCCATCGCCACACCTCTTGAGAGGCAGGAACACTGCATACGAATGCTCCGGAATCCTGTTCAATTCTTGCAGCGTCGGCTCTAGGGCCAATGTGGTTTAAATCATTTTGGGATGTGCCTCCACGATGATTTCAACGTGCATGAAGTTCATTCTCACTTCAGCTGCTCTTCATGTGGTTGCGATGGTGGCTGTGGGGTGGCATGTCGTGCAGAAGGGGTTCGCTCTGCAAAGAGGTGTGGCTTGACGCCAAGACACGGCGAGGGACATTTTTCCGGAATGGAAGGCAACTTGGTTTGGAGAGCTTTGCAGCGAGCCGGGGCCAGGCACTGCAGATCCAGGTCAAGCTTTACAGCAGGAAGGAAGAGGCCGGAGCAAACTGAACAGCTGTGGTCATCCCCGAGAGAGCCCTAGCGCAGGGGACCCTCACCCGATGTACCTCATGGTTTCAAGTGTGCGGCCCCAGATGCCAGGATTGCAAAGTGTGCTGTGTTCAAGCCGCCCGAGAGCTATTGTCCTGCGTGTGACACGGAACACAGTGTTCCCTGTGACATATTTGTGCAATGCTGGGTTGAACAAAGTTCAGCCTGATCCTCACCGCAGCTTTCGGTGCCTGTTCTGGGCTAATGTATATGCTGACTCATCCCAGGTGGTTTTGAACACGCATTTGTTCCATCTTCCTTAGTCTTAGAGCTGGTTTTTCTTTCCAAGAACAGAGCGGGGACTCAGGTTCCGCGGAAACACTTTGGCAGAGACAGTCCCAGAATTGCACCACAGGTTGTCGTACGAAGGGTTAACCCGAGGCTGACCCTTCCAGTCCCTGCTCACAGCTCAGCCACCCACCAGGACACCCACTGAAGGTGTTTTCTGGACACTTCTGGGAAGGCTCAAAGAAGGACTCCCTCCCTTGGGGAGGAGATGGGGCTACTTCCTAACGCACGAAGGGGAAGACATTAATGCATTCTCTTTCCCCTGGGCGAGAACATCTTGGGCAGGGTTTTCTTCCTTAGCCAGATACTCTTGTAAATCCTGTTTGCTTGCAGGGCTGTTTCCCAAAGGCAGCTGTCAGACTGCCCCCACGCAGAGCGCACTTGGAACAGGAACTGACGCCCCCTCCCTCTCCCTGAACCGCAAAACCTTCGTGTTCTGGTCGAAAGGCTACAGGTTGGGGGATCCACCTTCTACCACCCTGACAAGGTAGTAGCTTGCCATGCGCCTCCAGTCTTTTGCATTCACTTCTCCTCGATAAAATGAGTAGATGAGACTAAACAGCAAAAAACACAAACATTCATAGCATCAGCCCCAACGAGATGTTGTGCTTTGGCACTGTCTCGGGGGATTAAACATGTCTTCTGTTTCTTGATAGATGCGTGGCAATAAATGATTATCGGCTCTCTGCTAAGACTGCTACAGAGAGAAGAAGCCATGAATTAGGCCTGGATGATCTTCAAGATTTCTTCAGCTCCGGTACATGGAGATAGGATGCCTTCAGGGTCCTGTCTACTTGTTGCAATTGGCCCAGAGTCCT
>PVHY01031391.1:0-12694 GCA_004024945.1 Uropsilus gracilis | reverse complement strand
AAGAGGGAAGCTGGAGAGAGAGGGAAGGAGGGAGGCAAGGAGGGGAGGGAAAGGAAGAGGAAGGGAGGGAGGGAGAGCCCGAGCCCAGAGGGAAAGAGAATGAAGATTCCTGGGGGGCTCATCTGCCTTCCAGTCCCCCCACCCCTCTGGCCCCACCCTGCCTGGCGTGTTTGTGTATCTGTTAGAACCAATAAAGGACCTACACAGATGGGCAAGCCTGATGCCCACACTGCGTTGGCACCACGGACAGCCTGGTTATCCTGACAGCTGGCACTGAGGCTGGGCTGGTTCCCCAACAGTGGGTTTGCCCTCTTCTGAGGTCTCTCCTGGACTTGCAGCTGGCACCTGGCACTGTGTGGCACACAGCATCCTGGTCCCCGTGTCTTCAGCTCTTCTTCGCTTCACCCACTTACCCATCTGGGTCCCAACTCCAAACAGTCGTATTCGGAGGTCCTGGGGGTTCAAGGCGTGAGCCCTAGGAGGATCCACCCTGCCCACCACAAGAGCAGAGCCACTTTGCAGACTTAACGTCACTCTCAGGAGTTGCCAGCCTCTTCCTTCTGTGCAGATGCTGCAACCCAGGTTCTGGTTGGTACAGCTTTGAGAAGAGCTTCGATGCCCACATCACTGAGCCCCTACCCTGAAGTGGGCAAAGACACAGGGGAGCCAGACCAGACCCGGAGATGTGTTACTGCAGAACCCTCTCTCTCCCGTCCTGAAAAGGCAGCTTTGCAAGGAATTAGACCATGAATTTTTCCCCTCTGAGAACGCCCTTGTCCAGTCTTGGATGAGGATGGTGCCAGCCTTTTAAATCACCTGGGCTGGCGTCTTCCCCCCTGCCCCCAAGAGTGGATCCTAAAACATTGGGTAGAAATGGCAGATAAATCATTGGAACCTGGTTTTTCTTTCTGGGAAAATTTTTAACTAATGATTCAATTTCTTTAAAGGTCATTTAGACTCTCCAGGTGTTCCGCTTAAAAAAAAAGTTGTGCCTTTTAAAACAGAATTTGTCTACGTTTTAAAATCTATCACAAAGGTTTTTTTTTTTTTTTAAATGATAACCTAGCCTCCTTTCATCTGTTTAATCCTTACAGGTTTGAACATGGTGTATCCTTTCCTTCCTCTCTCCCTTCTTTATCCCCCCCTGATTAATCATGCCAGTGAAATCATCTTTTTCAAAATGTCTTTTTTTCCAAAGAACTAATTTTGGCCTTGATGGTTCTTCCTACAGCTTTGTTTCTTGCCTGGATTTTGCTCTGAACTTGAGTGTTTTATTTCCTGTTTTCATAGGTTTATGCTGCCGTTCTTTTGGCTTCAGCTTTCAGTCATTAATTCTGAGTCTCTAATTCTAATCTAAGCAATTAAAGCTACATTTTCTCCTAACTACTATTTTAGTTGTGCTTCCACGATTTTTATAAGGAATAATGCTGTGATTATTCCTATTTCTGTTCTCTAATTTCCATTATCACCCCTTCTTGGACTCATGCATGTTTATTTAAAAGTTCCTGATAACATGGATTTAATGAGGATATTTCCATTATTAAAGTTCCTCCTGGATCTATTAGCACCAGACAATATGGTATGTCTAGAATTTATTGAGGCCAGGTCCGGCATTTGCACACAGTTAATTTTTATTACTATTTCATGGAGGTTCGAAAGTGAGTATTGTCTTCTTTTCTTGTTGGTGCTACCTCAGAGATGAGCCACGGTTCTTACTGGTACTGCTTACAGTTTCCATGTTCTTGTTTTCTATAATTCTCTCTGAGCAATGACTGAGATGGCTACATTAAAAAAGCTCTTACTGTGATTGTGATTTTTTAAATTTTGCCTCACGATTTTTGTCAATTTTTTGCTCTATACTTTCAGTTTTGCTTTCGGTGTATTAAAGGGTTATGTTTTCTTAATGAAACAAACCTTTGATCATTATGTAGAAATCTTTTAGTAATGCTTTTTGCCTAAAAGTTTATATAATTTAACCAATATCCTTTTCCTTAGTATTTTCTGCTACTGCTTCCTCCTTTTGTTACTTTTGTGTTTGACTATTGGAGGGTCAGGCTTTTCCCTCCATTAGCCTCAATGACCAGCACATGTGATACTGGGTCCACCCTTAGATTGTGCAGACCTGGACCAGTGGGTGTATGTGTGTGTGAGTGGGAACACCTGGGGGAGGGAGAGAGCACAAGAATCAGAAGGAGAGTTAGAACTTGAGAAACTCAAACGGCTGTTTCTTTGCTGCCTGTTTTTCCCCTGTTCACATTAAAAATTCTATAAAGATAAATCCAAGGGCTCTAACCCTTGTTGGCTGCTAGAACTGATGATGAATCTACTCAGGTTGAGCTGGTCACATTTTCCGGTTTTCTCTGTCCCCCTAAATCACATTTAGCTGATTTTCTTTTAAAAAGTTAATCTGATCGTTTGGTCTTTTAACTAGAAAATCTAACTCATCTCATTATTGGCATATTTGGATTAATTTCTCAGATCCTTTGCATCATTTTTATGTGACAGGATTTCCTCTAGAATGATTTACCTGATTATTTTTACTATTATTTTCTCATCTCTCTTGTTCATTTGCTTGGGATTTTGTGCTGCATGTTTATCGTATTTAGAGGTTCTTCTCCAACGTTATATGCTCATCTTAATAAGGTTTAAAGTCAGCCTCTGTTCCTCTTGAGTCATAAGGATGCATGAGTTCCGGCTGCTCTCCCAGATTATTTGCTATAATTTTGTTCTAACTCCTGCATTAGTTGCAGTGCCATATTTTGTAAGCACCTCGTTTCCTAAGTTAATTCCCTTTCTGCTTAAAAATATTTAGACTGCTTTCCATTCATCATTATGTATGATGATTCTGATTGCTGGAATAATGAATTCTAGGTTGACAGATATTTCCTCTCGGGATATTGAAGCTAAATTATTCCATGATCTTCTGGGCATAGCATTACTGTTGAGAAGTGAACCACCAGCAAAATTGCCATTTCTTTGTAGGTGTTCTGCCTTTTCCCTCAGGAGGCTTTTAGGATAGTTGAGCTTTTCTCTTTGGAATTTCATAACATTTCCCCCCAAGTATTTAAACATTTTTATTTTCTTTTCGCCCACCACCATCCATGACACCACCCACCCATGCTCCCAACCACTACATGTTTCCTCTGTGGGAGCTCAGCTGTTTATATCCCTTACTTTATTCTTCTTTTATTCTGTCTGATCATGTGTTTTGTTCCTTCATATTGCACAAACAGGTGATATCAATCAATATTTGTCTTTCTCCTGCTAACTTATTTTACTTCACACAATCCCCTCATTTTTTGGACTTTGCTGCAAATAGCAACGTTTCATCTGGTAATACGACCTTCATTTTTCTTCTTTTCTCAAGATTGCTTTAGCTATTTGAAATCTCTGTAGTTCTTTCAAAATTGTAGTGTTTTTTGTTGTTTCTTTAAAAGTCAGAATTTTGTTAGGGATTGCATTGCATGTGTTTCTTTCTCTTTTTTTTGAAGACAGTCATTTTGACTATATTAATTTTCCCCCTCCATGAACATGGGCTATCTTTCTATCTCTTTGTGTCTTGTTCTATATCTTTTAGCATAGTCTTGCAATTTTTGTTGTATGTCTTTCACCTCTTTTCAAATATTTCAATATTCAATTCTTTCTGATACTAATATAAATGGATTTGCTTCCTTAATTTTTTTCTTTTATGTTACATATAAACATGAGACAGATTTTTGTAAATTATTATTTTAACCTGCCACTTTACTCATTTATTTTTCCTAATAGCTTTTCCATGGAGTCTTGATGGTTTTTGATGTACATTCTTCTTATCATCTACAAATGATGAAAACTCTCTCCTTTTCCAGTAAGTATTCCCTTTATTTCTTGTTGTTGTCTAATTACTCTGGCTAAGACTTCTCATAATAAATTAAATAGAAATGGTGAGAACCTTGTCTTGTTCCTCATCTTGAAGGAAAAGCTTTCAGTTTTTCAACTTGAAGCACATTATTTCCAAGTTTATTCAGATGGAATTTATATACAGCAAAATTTGCCTCTTTTAGGTACAGTTCTATGAATTTCAACAAACTGGTAATAGTCATTTAACTATGAAAATGGGTCCTCTCATGCCCCTTGAAGCCATTCATTCCCTGCATCTTTTAGCTCTTGGTAACCAACTGAACTGTTTCCTGTACCTACAGTTTTGCCTTTTCCAGAATGTCACATAAATGGAATCAGGTAGCACATTCAGCATAGTAAGTTACCTTCATGCTGTCACATGTTTCCTCCATTTACCCTTTTTTATTATTGCCGAGTGATCATTTGTATAGGTGTTCCCTTATTTATTTATCTATTCCAGTTGATGGACACATTGACTACTCTTAGTTCTTAGAAATTATAAATAAGGCCACCAAAAACATTCATGAAAAAAATTTTGTTTGCTATGTGTCTATTTCTCTTGTGTAAATAAATAAGAGTGGAATTTTCTGGTTCTCTGGTGATATCACTATCACAAATGATGACATGTTTAGTAGAATCAGACAATTGAATTTTATTCTTTTACAGTTCTGGAGGTCAGAGGTCCAAAACCAGGGTTTGGGTAGGGTCACTGACCCTCCCTCCAGAAGCTGTGGGGGAAGAAGGTGTTCTCTGCCTCTCACTTTGTTTCTTGTTGAAAATTATTTTCACTGGAATTACAATTATATGTATATGACTATATCAATTAGTACCAAATATAGCTCTTGTATAATTTAATTTCCCCAGTCCCATTTCCTTTTTTCTTTTTTATCTTTCAGTTTGGATAATTCCTATTGACCTGTATTTTGCTGTGATTAGTCTACTGATGAACCTGTCAAAGGAAATCTTTATCTCTGATATTATCTTCTTTTATTTTTAGCATTCCCAATGAACTCTTTCTTGCAGTTTCTCTCAGATGAAATTCTCCATCCCTTTATTCATGTCGTTCATCTTTTCACTGAATCCTTTAGTAGTTGAATAATTCTTATTTTAAAGTACCCATCATATAGTTCTAGCATCTATGTTATTTTTGAGTCTTACTTTTTGATGGTTTTATCTCTTTCCAAGAATTTGTGCTTTCCTTTCTTTCTGTGTGCCTCGTAATTTTGTAAGAAACATCAGATGCCATGTTCAGAACAGAGTAGCATGAGGTAAACAACATTCTCCCTTGGAAGCTGGCATACTTCTTGTTCTGGGCCATGAAAGTGGAAGGTCAAGTTGTTCTAGTTACAAGTTGAGCTGGGTTTGGGTTCTGCTGTCACTATGGTAACCATCAATGGACCACTGCAGCCTCTACTAAGGATGGGTGTTAGGTTCTAGAGGGTTTCTCAGTGCTGCTCCCCACCTTTTTCAGTGTTTACATGCAGAGGGAACGGAAAGGTTCTCTGTTGTCTGGGCCAGCTTCAGTCTTAGGGAAACCCTGTGTACTTGAACTTTGGGGGTGAAGCTCTTCCAACATTATTACCCTTTCGTCATCTTTCCTTGGCAAGCTGCCTTGCTGCAAGGTCAGGAGTTTCCTGCTTGTCCTCCTGTGGTGAATTCACTCTACTTGCTATCAGTATGGGCTCTTGAGCCTGAGACAGTTACGGGCTCTTCCCCCAGCACTGGGTAACTTTTCATCTTTTCCCCAATCACATTATGTCTTTGCCTGTGGACAAAAGGACTTGCTGTTTCTTCACAAATGATTTATGGATTTGTGCAAGGAAAGAGTTCAGGGACAGCAGGTAGGGTTTTGTACCTGGCCCTCCCTCCCATAGCTGTTGATCATTTCTTTTGAGTCTTGCAGATGAAAGGAGTAGCTGTGTCTCCTCTAGTGGCTTGAGGCATTTGCTTTGTAGGAGAAAAGGGTACAGATTAATGGAAGAATTTTATGCCTCCCTTGCAGTGGCAGCTGGTGATTTGGGGCAGGTCTTCCCCACCCATGGGTGCTCTCTGGGGTGTTCTGCCTGCTCCAATTTTTTTTCCCACAGGAGCACTTGACAGAGACCCATAGGTTTGTAACTGAACACGAACTCCCGTTTTATCGGGTAGCTCCCAGCTATTTCAGACGGAGATGCTAGCCCACACTTGGCTAGCAGTTCTTTACAATTTTTAGCTCATTTTTCTTACCACTGTTCTCTACCTCTTCCTCCCATGCCCAACACAAGTGAGATGATTCATGCGTTTCTTCTCTCCTTGGAGGGACTGGTTCCTTTTTTTGATTTCAGATTCTTTGGTTGCCTTATGACATCAACTCTCTGGTGAATTCAAGAAAAGTTGTGATTCTGTAATTTAGCCAACTTTTTCTTGTTGTTAGGAGAAGAGTAACATTTTCCCCCACTTCCTACAAATGAAGACATGGAAGTGCCAAACATCTTTTCAAGGCACCAGCCCTCTTGTTCAGGAATAGCAGCAAATTCTGAGCAGAGCTTCCTGGATATGTAGAAGTGTGGCTTGCAAAATATTTTGAAAATTCTCAGCTGTTACTTTTTTGAAAACTCTCTTGCCCCTATTTTTGTTATTATCACTTTTCAGACTTTTCATTAGCCATAAGCTAGACCTTCTCGTTTTTTCTCTTTGACCTCCTTTTCTAAGATTTCTTTATCTGTCATCCCCTCTTTATCTTGCTCAAGGAATCCTAATGGGATGATTTTGGGGGTCTTTGACTGCTGGCTACTCTTAGCACTTTATAAGAATTCTAGGAGGCACATGGAAACAGATGCTTATATTTGTTTCTCCCATGCACTAACTAGCTGGGACAACTTTGAACTTATCTCCTTCTTGAGATGTTTCGGATGGACTGCAGGTCTCAGGACTACAAACCTACGTGAGAACCAGTTCATGTCTGCAAGGTCTCAGGGGAGCTCATTTTCCCCATCTACCCAATGCCAAGGGTGAGAAAGACAATCTCATTTCTTCCTTGCCTCCTAAGTTAATAGAGGTGTTGTATCCGTACTCCCACATGATACAATCTTTGAATCCCCAGATTAAGGTGGGATTCCAGTAGGTTGAGGGTTTTCTTCTCTTCCCCAAGACAACCATTAAAATAGATCAAGTTGTCCAAACCCTCAAGGTGCAAGTTTGTGTTGACACTTTCTGTTTCCACTCCAGGTGGTTTGGGGGTTTCCTCCTCTCCTGTCATCCTTGCTCTTCAGAAGAGGTGTTCATTTTCTTAACATGTTCTCCCAGTAAACTGAAGTATTTCAAAAGGAAGGTCATGCCTTTGCACTGTGTTTCCTGGCCTGTGAGACAGCGCATAGGGTGCATTTCTTGCCCATCCATTATCCTGACTCTGAGCACAGAGGCACGATCCAAAGCAGACCCTAGTTGAGGGGCTGCCCTCTTCTGTGATATCAGAGGCTGGAGTTGGGAATGAGTCTTCACGGAGAGAAGAGGATTCAGTCACCCACATTTCCATTAGACAAGCATGTAGCTATGGTGTGGGGTCAGGGGTGAGTAAGTGGCTGGGGTGAAGTCATATAGAGCTGATAGGATCGTGGATAGAAACCATGGCTGGAAACCATGATAATCATTAACATATTGAGCATCTACCATATACCAGATGCTCTCTGGGCCCAGAGAAACTGAAGATTCAAGACAAACTGTGATTCAATGTCATGCTGGGGCTCACAGGAGCTATATGCTGTGATCCTAAATCAGGTGAGCATCTTTGTCATGACAATAATGAAGCCAAGACTTCAACATGGGCAGTATCATTTGTTCATAAAATTTAGGCATTGCTACCATTAGCTGTGTCTGAAAAACACAGTTTGAGAATGGCCTAGGCCTGATGGGGGTGCTTCCTTCTTTTACTTTCCTGCAAATCTTGAGCAGCCCAAGTGAATACACGAAACTAGCACCTGAGGCCTATGGTTTCAAGGCCAGGTTGGGGAAGAGAAAATGGATCACCAGGAGGGTGTGTGAGGGGAAATTGGAGCCTCTGGTTTTCAGGAGGGGAGAGAGAAGATAAAAAGAAAGGAGCAGAGATTGGGACACGGACTTTTGGGAAGGAGAGCAGAGACAAGTTCAGAGATCTCTGAGAAGGAAAAAGCCCCAGAATCTGAGTCTTTTGGGGCCCTCTTGGTGTTCAAACCCTAAAGGATCAGGAGCTGTGTGAAGGTGAAGGAGAGGTGACCCTGATGAAGTGCTGAGCCACTGTGCAACCCAGAGAGACCCGAGCTGAACCTCATGCTGGGAGAACACACCTGAGGTTGATTGGTGTGATGGAGACTAAAAGACATGGACATAACTTGGCAACTTCAGACTGAGGTATGCTAGACCTGAGGTAAACCCTATGCAGCTCCCCAAGGAGCTATTTGGGATATTTGTGCGGGTGTGGACTTTTAGACTCTTTTAGTTTGTGTTTCCTTTTTCTGTAAATAAACCTCTATATTTACCTTTGTTACTAAGGTTTGATCTCTGGGCAATGGCTCACACACAGGTGGAGAACCCTCAGTGACAAAAATTAAAAAGGGGGTGTGGCCTTTCCCGGCAACAATAACACTTAGCAAAATAGGGGACAGAAACCCATGGGGCACCATTCTGTCTTCTGCTTGTCCAACAGAAGAGGGGCACTGTAGCCAACGAGTTTAGTCCATGGCTCCGGGTCACACAATCATAGGAGGAACTTGGATGCCAGAAGTGTGTTTTCAGTCATGGTCAAACACACGATGGTGGGAAAACTCATGGGACACTCAAGCCATTTTTTCCTTACAAAAAGCACTTCCTGGCCTGGGGTTAGTTTCTCATGGGCCAGGTGGATTTATGGCCAGGCTTCCAAAGGTGCCTCTTAGCACTTGGCCATCTGGTGACACCAGCCTCTGTGGGTGCTGATGGAGCTTGCCCCCTGAAGCAAGTAGCCCCTCATTTAGGTGGCAAAGAGGTTTCGATAGAGTAACAAATCGCCATCATTTGCTGAGATCCACTCTCCTCCCCCCATGAACCTCTTCTTGTAAACAGTTTTAGGTTTATGGAATAATTGGGATGCTAGCACAGTCCCTTCCACCCCACAATCAGTTTCCCCTGTGACTACCCTCTGACGTTGCTATGGTAATTTGTACCAATGAATGACCTGCTATGGATACAGTATTGTGAACTGACGTCCAGGCTTTATTCCCAGTCTCCCTGCCATCTTGTGTCCTGTGCTGGGGCTCCACACTGATCAGCGTGGCCACATCTCCACGTGGTTGGGACTCTTGATGTTCGCGTCCTTGGCCATTTGGAGGGATGCTGGTCAGTCACTGCACAGAGCCTTCTCCAGCCGGGGTTTGTGTGCTTAGCATGGGGGCTGGGGCTGGTGTTTTGGGGAGAATCCCACGGAGCTAAGGTGTCTTCCTCACCCTGCTCATCCAGGGCCTGGGTGACTGGTGGGTTTTCTGCTGGGTTTCTGCATGAAAAGTTACTCTTTTTTTTTTTTTTTTTTTTGAGACTAGGTCTTGCTATGTTGCCCTGGGTAGTCCCGCCTCGGGATCAGACCTGAGTAGTCTAGATCCCGGATTGGATCTGGGATCTCTCAGACTCAGGCTGATCCCCAGTCTCAGCCTCTCAAGGTAGCTGGGATTACTGGCATGTGCCACCACGTCCAGTTATTTTTTTTGAGACTAGGTCTTACTATGTTGCCTGGGGCAGGTCTTGAACCACAGATTCAAGCCATTCCTAGCCTCTGCCTCCCTTTTTAGGCTGGGATTAAAGGAGAGTGCCACCCTCTCCCCTTAGAAGAAGGTCATGATGCATGATTCACTTTGGGTGAGGGAGGAGTCTCTAGCCTTCTGGGGTGAGGGCTGCAGAGATTGTTTAGCCTTCTTCAGCATGGGAGCTGTGCCTTTCCTCCCTGCTTTCCGAAGCTCTCCAGACAGCTCAGCTCTCCTGCCAGCTCCTGCCTCTCAACTGCTCAGCGCTGCCACCCCTGTGCCTCGGTCATTCTGTCAAAGGCAGGTGGCAGCAAAAACGGGACCAAGTGGACACCCCAGTGCTGACTCCACATCCTGGGCTGTGCAGCCAGCTGTCTGCCCAAATCAGGGCATCAGCTTCAGGAGGGGACCTTCTGTTTAGTGAGCCATCCTGTTGGGGTGGGACAAGCCCACGTGGAGGACAGAGGGGAGCAGGAGCATCATTCAGTAAGAGGGAGGAACACGGAAGGAGCTACCGGAAGCCCCCTGGGATACTTGAGAATGGACAGTGGGGTTGGAACCTGAATACAGAGAAGAACCCAAGAGGTGGGCTTTGGAAAACAGATGTGTATAACGTGGCTTTTCAGTTGTGGGGTCTCCAGAGGGCCTGCCTGCCATCCCCCCCCTTTATGGAAAAGTCTAGTTTGATCACAGAAGTTGTACGGGCAGTAAGGGGACTCAAGAAATGCCAGGCTCTGTGTCTGGGTGAAGATGGAGAGAGAGGTGTCCATCTGTGTGACAGACAGATGAAGTGAACAGGTGTGCAGGCAGCAGGGGTGATCACGAGGCCTGTTTCTGCAGCATCTAGCCTGACCCCACACCCTATGACAATGACCTTTCTGAGCTTCTCAGTCAGTCTTTCGGGACAGCCAGGAAGATGGAGCAGACAAGGGGATGAAGGCAGAGGGGAGCTCAACCAGCTCCAGACCCCTGCAGCCAAGCTGGGAGTGGATCCTGGTGTCTGATGCCAGGCTGGAGGGTCCCTTCCTGGGCAGGCAGCTCCCTGCCCCCTCCCCAGCCCCTTGGAGAGAACACGTTGCTCACCAGCCCCTTGGAGAGAACACGTTGCTCACCGCGCTAGAAGTAGCAGCACTGAAGTTGGAAAATTCCTTTTGAGTCCAGGGCTCTAAAAAACATGCCCAAGAAACCAATCCACTTAAAATGCAAATTCCACTGACACTAATAAGCAATATATATACACTTGCATTTACACATGCAAATGAGCCGCGCGGAGCACGAGACTGCTCCACCGCGAGCTGCACTTGATCACGGTGTCCGAGACACTCCATCAAAGTGCAGGGAGAGGCTCTCCCGCCCCTGCCCGCCGGCCTGCTCCTTCCCAGGCTCAGCAACTGCAGGTGGCACCCGTGCTCCTTCAGCAGCCAGAGCGTCCTCCAAGTTCAAGCATCTTATAGGCTGTGTGACCTGGAGTAAGTCACACACCCTCTCTGAGCTCCAGGTGCATGAGATTCTCTTCTCTCTGCCTACTGACCTTATCAGACTTCACGTTCTACGAGGTCTTCTGAAAGCTCCCAGGCTTCTCTAGGGCCCATGCTGACCTTGCTGTCACTGGACCTTTGAGTCTGTGACTCACCCAGTCACCCCAGCCTCATCCTTAAGTTCTGAGCCCACAGATGCCAAAACAGTCCTGGGGGGAGCTCCCAGGCTTTGTCACCATGATGCTCACCCTCCAAAGCAGGTGTGTTTGGGGCTTTCCTCAAGGGTGTCTGCAGCTGGGAATGGAGGTGAAAATAAGTGGCTTCGCACCAGCAGGCTTAAAGAGCCAATTATATTTGACTAGCAATTACAATCAAAAAGGTATCCTCCTTTTCTAAGTATCAAAGGTCTTTAGAGGGCCCCTTTGAGTGGAAATTCCATTTCTTTCTAGTTGACATGTTTGTGGGGTTCCAAAAAGGCTCTGGGTTCTGGGGGTCCTGGTGACAAGCCTCCTGTGTCAGAGGTTTAGACGAAGATATGGGTCCCCATGGAACCATTGCTGACAGATCCTGCAACCCCAGTGTTTTCAGGGAAGGGGGGGCAAGATCTGGAACAGGACAGCCCATTATGGGACTTGTGGGGGAAATGTGGGCGCTAAAGCTGGCTGAACCATTCACAGCAGCACACTGGAAGTTGCTGGTAATGATCCATGGGTTTTTGGCATGTCCATGGGTAGGCTTCCATCACGTGCCTTTTCACAGCTGTGTGGTATTTCCTTAGTGGACATACCAGAGGCTGCTGAACTATTCTAACATCCGGCTGCTCTCCAGATGTTCCTCTGCATGAATAACACTCTGAGAAACCTCCCTGCAGATGTCTCTGAACAAACTTAATCACTTAAGGAAATTTCTAGAAGAGGAATTGCTGGGTCAGAGGGCAGACTTGCCCATCTGTGTACCTGATTTCAGATCTCCTGGAGGCTGTTGCACTGACTTGCTGGCTCCCCTGGGGGTGGGGGGTGCGGCTCCCCTTCCTTCCCCTCTCTGGGGTTTGTGGGGCTCCCCTTCCCTCTCGCCCCCTTTCCAAGGGCCTGGGAGGAGAGGCAGAGACTCCCAGCCCCAAGGCGCGCCCTTTCTCTTGTATCCGCCACTCGGTGCACGCAGCTGACTCCAATAAATATTTGTGGCTCATTGAAAGAGAGCTCGGGTCCCCAGCCGCCTTCCAACCCGGCGGCGAGAAGCGCTGTTCTCCCCCAGCACAGGTGGTAACGGATGGTGGGGCCGCTGCTGCATCTCCACGTGGTGATGAGGGGCAGGACAAATGCGAAGTGAGGGCAATATTTCCTGAGAGCAAGAGCCTGCAGCATCCATCACTCCTCCCCGGAGTCCCCGGAGCCCGCGGAGGCAGCGCGTGGTGTGAGCCGGTTGGGCTCGTAGTGTAGCCGCAGCCCGGCCAGCGGAGGCGGCCGGACAGCCGGCTGCGCGGGGCCAGGCCAGCTCCTGCCCCTGAGCTGGAGGAAGCCTCGCAGAGACCCGCAGTGAAAAGAAAAAATGGAAGTCTCTGCACAATCCATTTCTGGCTCGACGGACTCGCCAGGCAGTGGGGGGGGGGGG
>PVHY01031390.1:0-12678 GCA_004024945.1 Uropsilus gracilis | reverse complement strand
ATTTCCATATAGTTATTCATAGTAATCTCTTATTATTTTTTGGATTTCTTTTGTGTCTGTTGTAATTTCTCCTCTTGCATTTGTGATTCTGTTTACTAGGATTTTCTCTCTTCTTTCCTTTGTGAGCTTTGCAAGGGGCTTATCGATTTTATTTATTTTTTCAAAGAACCAGCTTTTGGTTTTGTTGATCTTTTGGATAATATTTTTGGCTTCTAGATTGTTAATTTCTTCTTTTATTTTAATTATTTCTTGTCTTCTGCTGGATTTTGGTTTTTTTTGTTGATCTTTCTCTAATTTTCCAAGTTGGTAGATTAGGTTGTTTTTTTGATTATTTTCTTGCTTTTTGATATGGGCCTGTATTGCTATGAACCTTCCTCTTAGATATGCTTTTGCCGCATCCCAGACATTTTGGAAAGCAGTGTCTTCTTTGTCATTTGTTTCAAAGTAAGTTTTTATTTCTTCTTTGATTTCTTCAGTTACCCATTCTTCCTTTAGAAGAGGAAAGCTTTATTATTGTCATATTTTTCATTATAAAATATTTTCATATGCTATGTAGAGGAAAATAACCTGTACTCTTTTTCGGTCCTCATTTATTTTCTTTTAAATTCTCAGATTAGAAATGCATGCTCTCTTCTTTTGGGTAATAGCTATATTCAGGTATTAGTAACATGCAATAAACATGCAAAGTACATACAGCTAGCATGTACAATATGTCTTGATGCATGCTACATCCATGAAATCATCATCAGAGTAAAGTAAGTGAACACATATTATCCCCCCAAATTTCCTCATGTCTTTTGATAATCCTTTTCTCCCAAGCTGCATAAACCCATCCATCTCTCCCATTTTCTCTGGAAACCATTGCTATTGCTATAGGTTAGATTATGTTTTCTGTAATTATATAAGTTATATTATACAATAAATAATATTTTAGCTTGGCTTTTTCTGTTTATTTTGAAATTCATCTCTATGGTTAGTCTAGGTCAATCAATTAATTTCTTATTACTGGAAAGAATTACATATTATGATGCACCAGTTTATTAATTTACCCATTAATGGACTTTTGGGTTATTTTTGGCTTTGGCTATTATAAATACATCTTTGCATTAAAGTCTCTGCAGGAACATATATCTATATATATACATATATATTACTTTCCCATAAGCAGTATGAGAGTTACCCACAACCTTGGTAATATGTGGAATAATAATTACATATTTTAAAAGTCAACATTTATCATGAAAATAATTTTATCACATTGCTTTTGAGCTAATCATTTTAACAAATATTATACTTATTCTCTATGAGCCAAGCAATACCTTGAAAAGTCACATTTTGAGAAAGCAATGGCTTAACACAAATGTTGTAAAATTGTAATTGTTACAATCACTTCATTTCACTTGTTAAGTTATTATTGATATTATTTGATTATCACAAGTCACTTCCTTTCCTCTCGTAATGTTTGAAAGTATTCAAGTTTTTAAGGTGATTTTTAAAAAAAGTGCATCATTCTTTAGAAAATACTGAATGTACAGAATATATATAATTTTCCCTCCAAGTCAAATAAATACTATTGATAAAAGTTTTAGAAATTATTTCAATTGATATGTAGCAATATTTTTTGTTGTGGCAAAATTTTCAGTCAGCAAACTGGAGACTCGAATTTTTCTTAAATTTTCAAAATGTTTCTAATGACTAATGATGTTGGACACTATTTCATAGGCTTATTTGCCATTCTTGTATCTTTTTTGTTGAAGCACTTGTTCAAATGTTTTTCTCATTTAAAAAATCCTGGACTATTTGACTTATTATTGTTGAATTTTTTAAAAATATATTCTGAATACTAGTCTTTTACATGGGATATGTTAAGCAACTGTTTTCTTCCAGTCTCTTGCTTGCCCTTACATTGTCTTAAAAGTCCTTATTGAGGAGTATTTTTAAATTTTGATGGAGTTTGTGATGGTTAAAATTTATGTATCGATTTGATTGGGTCATAAGGTGCCCAGATGTTTGATTTTTTTCTCCTCTTTTAAAGATCTCTGTGTTATATGGGTAGCCAGCACCATTATTCTGAGTATGTTTTTGAGAATGTTTCTCGATGAGATTAACATTTGAATGAGACTAAGAAAAGCAGATGCTCTCTCTAATGTGGATGGCCTTTATCCAATCAGTTGAAGGCGTGAGCAGAATAAAATGGCACACACCTTGATGTTGCAATCAATGTATCATAAAGTCTAAGAAAGATGGTAGATGTTAGGTAGGAGTTAGTATAGCATGTAGAACAATGAAACAGCCAAGAAATCTTGCCTCACAGGGCTTACATTTTAGTGTACAGAGGCCAAATGAACAAATACAAAATAAATGAGATAATTATTCTTATCATGTGGACTGTGGAGAAAATAATCATGAAATAGAAGGTTAATGGAGTGGAATAAAGATACTTTTCATTGGGCTGTGAGTTAAGGTCTTTTTGAGGATGTATGGTGTGAGATGAATGACACTGATACCTGACTAATGAGAAGAAACCACTAGGGTATGACTTGGATAAAGAGTAGATCGGAGGGAGAGAGAGAGGGGGGGGAGGGAGGGAGATAAGGAGGAAGGGAGGGAGAGAGAGAGAGAGAAGTGGTTGGTGAGGTCTGTTTTTGCTTAAATTTCTCAAAAGTTGAGTCAGAAGATCAAGTATTTCTTTAGTGCAATGCATTAAAGACATTACAACTGATGGATCTGTTTTATTTCAACCCTGTTTGGGGACTAAACACAGAAGGAAATAAGTGGAGCACCCAGGGTGCTTAGCATCTGTATTGCGTACAATTTACCACTTGGATATATGTTTCCATGTGTTGCTTGCAAATTGTATCATCTGTTTAAGTCTTTTCACTCTGAAGGGAAAGGGCCATGTCGTATTGGTTCACTTAATATTATATGGTTTCTCAAAAGGATAGTTCTGGCTGAGGGAAGCAGGGGGTAGAAGAGAGTTGATGGAAAATCAGCATATGTCCTGGCCATTATATTAACCTGTTAGCATTTTGAAGGAGTTTAATTGGAATATCTTTCTGGAGGTCAATCTGGAAATATGTATCAACACACCTAAGGATTTCTTTTTACTTTTATATAAGAAAGAATACAAAAGGATATTTTAACAAGAATCTTCATTAAACTTTTTTATAATAAAATTTTTGTCAACAGGTTAATGTTGCAAAAAGGATTACCATGAAATATTACATAGAATATTTGGCTAGTCTGTGTAATATACGTATCACATGTATATTCTATGTAATATTTGAATAAGGTTGAGACAAACATTTATGCTTTCAGAACATAAAATAAATATCTAAAATATTTTTAGTGAAAAATATAGGCAGAGTAGAATATTACCTTGAAACTAGAAAATTTGTACATGTGTGAATAGGAAAAAGGAAGAAATACTAGCTCATATACAAGATTGGAAAAAGTAGAATTATAGATATACATTTCCTTATATCTTTATATTCATATTTTTTAGTGAACAAGCACTATATATGCATATATATAATGATTAGAAAATACTATTTCTATTTTGAGAACAAAAAATAAATAACAAGCCAAAGGAGCTGACATATAAAAAGATATATGTAAGGTAAACCTAAAGACCTAAAAACACACGTGGGGTAATTCCAGAAGAAATTCTGGAATTTCTTCTGTGCCTGACACAGACACATAATAGATAACAAATAGTAAGTGGTTGTTATGGGCTGAATTATATTCCCTCCAAAATGCACATGTTGAGTCTCAACCCTTCGTAACTTGGAATATAACCTTATTTAATGAGAAGATCTTTGAAGAGGTGATGAAGTTGAAATGATGGACCCTAATTTGAGAGGACTGGTATCCTCGTAAGAAGAGGAAGGCATATCCAGGTGCACACCCACAAAGGTATAAGGCACAATTGAAAGACAAGCCAAGGAGAGAGGCTTCAGGAGAAGCCAAATCTATAGATACCTTATCTTGGACTTCTAGTCTCCAAAACTATGAGAAAATACACTTCTGTTTTTCAAGTCACCCAATCTCGGTTCTTTATTATATTAGCCCTAACAAATTAAGATAGGGTTTAAAAACTTAGTAAGAGTTATCAAATACCAGGTATTGCACGAAGTACATTCATTATCTTTATTTATTTAATTTGTTTTGTTATCATTTACATATTTAATTGAGATAAGATTAGGATGCCTTGCTTCCCTCAATCAGGTATCACCATAGTAGTGTATCAGATCACCCATAGTCCAGCACCATCATCCATTGAGCTTCTTTCTCTTTTTATTTTCACCCTTTCCCCACCCTCTCTCCTGTCTGGATGCTTCAGTTCCATAGTCAACTTTCAAGGGTTAGTTTTAAAGCTTTGACCCTTTAAAACTAAGGGTCAAAACCCTTAGTTTGATTTCTCTATATTCCACATATCCATGACACCATCTGGTATTTCTCCTTCTGACTTATTTCAACTTAGCACTCTCCCTTCCAGCTCCATCCATGTTGCTGCAAGTGGCATTAATTAATCTTTTTTGATCATGGAATAATATTCGATTATTTATCTATATCATAACTTATTGATCCACTTATCTGCTTTTGGGCACCTAGGTTATTTTCTGTAATTTGGTTTTTATAAATAGCACTGCAATAAACATGGAAGTGCAGCTCTCCTTTAGAAGTAGTATTTTTAATTTTGGGTAGATGTCAGGAGTGAAAATGCTCAGTTATATGGCAGATCCATTTAAACTTTTTTTTCTTCAGAAAGATGAAAGAATTTGGGTAATGTTCTCAGTTTCCTCACAGGAAGTTCTGACCCTTGGGAATTTCTGTTTCTTTTGCTTTTACTTTTTCTTTTCTTTTTTGTTTATATAAAATTGATTGAATATATATATATTCAATGAATATATTCATATGTATTCACATTTATATGTATATATTCATATACATCATTGTATACCTCGAGGAAGTTCTCCTACCATCTTATCACCTGAGAACCATCATCTTAATCCCTTGTGCCCATTCCTCCCATTTAATCTTTTAAGACACCGCCAAACTGCTTTCCATAAAGGCTGGACAAGTCTGCAAATATCATTTAAGTTATTCATCACAACTTGTTAAGTTAGTGTTTCAGTCATTTGCATATCTATATAACTTTTGGGTTACATGCTTGAACCACCTCACTAACCCACTTCCCTTAGTGGCTACCATTTTTTTCAGAGTCAAAGATTTATTTGTGTTTTGCCAGTTTTCTTTGATTATTTGTAGTCTATAAATGAGTGAAACCATCTAGCAATTGTCTTTTACCTTCTGACTTACATCACTTGACATGTCATCTCAAATACTATCTATGTTGTAAAATCCAAGATTTTCTCTTTCTTAATGGCCCAAAAGCATTCCATTCAGTAGAACCTATTTCTTTATCCAGTCATCTACCAATGTGCAGTAGGGTGATTCCATGTCTTAGCTGTTGTCAGTAATGCTGTTATTAATTTAGTGAATATATATATATCTTTTTGGATTAGTGTTTTCCTATTCTTTGGTTAAATACCTAGGAGTGGTATTGCTGAGTCATGTGGTATTGCATTATTTTGTTTGTTAAGACCCTTTACTACCTTACTCAATGCAATATTTTCAGCTTAAACTCCTACCATACCACTGTAACTTATTTCCATTAGTCCATACTGAATGAAACCTCTTTCACACTACAAAAATTATTGTTATATAGATATTATTTCATGCTCTAGAGACTGTATATAATCCTCTCCCTGAAAGATTGCTGTATCCTAGGTTATTTACAACATCAACATTTCCATTTATTAACCTCTGTCTTGACTATAACTTCTTAAGCTCTCATAGTTATCTTCCCTCCCCCACCCGTATGAACCAAATACAAATACAATCAGATGAGTCCTTTTTCTTCCATTCTTCATAACATTTTGTGTATCTATCCTTTATGCAATTACTGCTATACATTGCAATTACTTATTTGTGTCCCTTAAGAATTTTTATATCCTTGAGAGCAGTGACTATGTCTTATTTATCTATATTTTTTATTTTTTGAAACTAGGTCACACTACTTTTGCCCGTGGAACCATAGGCTCACGTTGCCCGGGGTACCACAGACTCAAGCAATCCCCAGCCTCAACTTCCCAGGTAGCTGGGAATAGAGGCATGTGCCACCACGCCCAGCTATAGTCTTCCTTATCTTTAAATCTCCAGAATTTTACTGTGTTTGTACAGTAAAAACTTTGTGCATTATAGTTGAATGTATCTCTTGTTTTCCTGTTTGACTACTGAGATATAGTATTAGTATTCCATTCCATTGGATTTCATTTAAACAATGAAAGTCATATTTTCTTATTAGTTTATATTAATTCCTCCAGGGTAAATTTCAGCTGAGGAAAACTGAATGCCGGGTGGTGTCAGTGCCTTTCCTTTATTTAAATGATCTAGTTCTTTGTTTTTGCTGCTATTTACCATTGTCTTTTTGCACTGACTTAGTTCATAATGTAAATCTCTTTGGTCAATAGATATGCTTGAAACAGTTAGCGTTCAGTATGCTGTTTGAATAACTTTTCATCATTCAGTCTTCTGCATAACAAGTACTATAGAAAGAACACAAAGACCTCTGTTGGGAGAGAGGAGTGGCAGAAGGATGAGTAATAATGGCACGTGGAAGGGAAAACTGGGAATCTTGAGGTCATGCATCTTTAATAAAAGTAGAACAAGTTAAATTTTAAGGGTGGGTGTTTTCTTAACTTGAAGATCTGCGTCTATAGGCATTAGGTAGAACAGTGGAGGGACAGGAAAAAAAATTAGCTCTATTCCCATGTTCATACTCTTTGCACTGATACTTGGGCAACTTGTGGCTCATTAAACCCATTATGCTTCTTTAGCTTCCTCACTTGGCATCTGGTTCTTCCTTTTCTCCCTACCAATGTACTCAGATTTCTTCCATTCAGCTCTGAAATGTTACCTCTCCTATTAGGCTTTCCCAACTCCCTCCAGATCAGACCCATTTTAAACAATCCTCTCTAATGTCATGTAATTTGTTTGCATCCATTCTATTCAGGCAACAGCATCAAATATTTGCTTGCATGTCTCCAAAAGAGAGGACAAGTTTTATACACATTGGCACTCTCAGAAGTTACATAGAGAATGTGATAAGTCATTTGAAAATATATGCTACAAAATTATGAAGTGATTCAGAAGGAATATTTGAAGATTTTATTTTTGCATATTGCATAACACAACTTTTCCAAAATGTTCACCTTTTCTCAATAATAATTTGGTTTAACTCTGGCTTTGATGAAAAGATTAGTATATGGCAAAGACTCACTGGAAATTAGAAATACCACCAATGTATTTTGTTAATGTTTCTTTGTTTAAGGCATGAAAAGTTTTTGTGACTTAAACCAAACCAGAAAACTTCATTCTGGGTCTAAATGAATATTAGATGTAACATAAACCTTTAGTGATTTGAGAATTTAGGACAGCAGAGTTAGTGTGTGTTTAAACATGTCAACAGAGGAATCGGATAGACTCTTTATCCCCATGAAAATAGATGATTGTAGTGTGCACAATAATCATGACATTAAGATGAATTCAGGTGAGAATACATATTTATACACATGTAAATGTGTATATATGTGTACATATGTGTATATGTGCATATATGTATATATAGTTTGCATATATATATAGTTTATGTGCTATTGAGCTTTGTGATCACTATTGTGCATTATGTCATTACTTTTTTTTTCCCTTTTCTTTTTTTATAATAGGTCTGCCTATTTTTGTCCGTGGAACCACAGGCTCACGTTGCCGGGGTACCATGGACTCAAGCAATCCCCAGCCTCAGCTTTCCAGGTAGCTGGGATTACAGGCATGTGCCACCACGCCCAGCTATTTTTTGGGACTAGGTCTCGCTGTTTTTGCCTCAAGCGGGACTCGAACCGCGATCCCTAGCCCCAGCGGCTTCTTAGGCTGAAGCTTACAGGTATGAGCCACTGTGTCTGGCTCATTACTTCTTAAAATAGCTAAATATCTAACCTATTCTGCTATTCTGGGTATATAATTGCTCTTACTAAAATTTATCTCTGTATACTTTTCAGATTGTGGATTTGTTGTTTTAAGAACACGCTAGTCAAACTTTTTTTTTTTTTGAGACTAGGTCTTGCCATTTTTGCCCATGGAACCACAGGCTCATATGTTGCCCGGGGTACCACATACTCAAGCAATCCCTAGCTTCAGCTTCCCAGGTAGCTGGGATTATAGGTGTGTGCCACTACGCCCAGCTGTTTTTTTTTTTTTTGGTGGTTTTTAAAAATATTTTTTATTATTTTTTTAATTACAAAATTTTTTCCGGTTGACAACTTAGGCCATAGACACGTACATAAAAATTCCATCAAAGGGATCAGTATGTGGGGAGGTGAGGAGGGGTGGATATGGGAGGGAGTGGTCAGGGAAAGAAGGTGGTAGGTGGTCCCCAGGGAATACAAAGATGTGAGACACATATATAAAAAAATAAATAAATTAAGAAAAAAAAGGAATCAGTACAATTTCTACGCTGGGGAGAAGCAGCTGTCCTGCTTGCCTGGCACTATGCAGATGGCTTCTCCATTCCCTAATAACCCTGTCCTATTTTTCCCCTCTTTTTTAAAAAATTTAATTCAAATTAAAAAAAATTGCTTATATATGTATATGTATATGTATATGTATATGTATATGTATATGTATATGTATATGTATATGTATATGTATATGTATATTCCATTATTCCATTATTGTGTACCCTGGGGCTTTCCCATTTCACTAACACCTGTTAACCATCCTGATCTTTTGTGCTCTTCACCTCCCCCGCCTTCTTCCCCCTCCTCCTCTTTTGCTCTATTGTTCAGTCCCATTGGTTGTTTTTATTTTTTCTTATTCGTTTCTTTTTCCCTATATCCATCATATAAGTGAGACCGTCCTGCACTTTTCTTTTTCTTTTTGACTTATTTCTGCTAATATGAGTCCTTCTAGTTCCATCCAGGTTGCTGCGAATGACATGTGTTTGTCCTCCTTGATGGATGCGTAGTATTCCATTGTGTATATGTACCACATTTTTTTTAGCCAATCATCTGTTTTGGGGCATTTGGTTTGTTTCTAAATCTTGGCAATTGTAAACAGAGCTGCAATGAACATGCGCGTACAGGTGTCCTTTAATGTTTTCATGTCCTCTGGGTAGATCCCTAGTAGTGGGATTCCAGCTATTTTTTTGGAACTAGGTCTCGCTACGGGCCCCAGGCGGGACTCGAACAGTGATCCCTAGCCCCGGCCGCTTCATAGGCTGAAGCTTACAGGCACGAGCCACCATGCCTGGCTATACTAGTCAAACTTTTAAGTATTCTTTGCTACATGATTTGCTAAACACAAAAGCAGATAGCAGTGGCCTGTCAAGTATATGTAAATTAGTGACTATAAACTCATATAAATAGGTCTTTCCCAAAACAAAAGATCTGTACTCATCACTTGTACTACTTATATTAGAGTTTCCATCATAACGTCTTCTTAAGTGGAAAGCCACTGATCTCTTCCACTCTGTTAAAAACAAAGAAATAGAAGTTCCTGAATGTTTGAAATGGTGTCTTTTAAAGATAGTTCGGTGCTGAATCCTAAATCCTCTGAAACTAACCAGAATCTAAGGCACTGAGGCTAGGAAAAGTTTAATTCTGATTTATCATCCAACTTGAGGAAGCTGAACTTAAGAAGTGTTTAGGGAACTGTAAACCTAATGTTCTGTCTTTAGTACTCAGTCAGGGTTAATGGAAGGAAAGTGTCATAGTTGCAGCTACTGTGGCTGGTCCCTAAGGTCAGTTATAGATTACAGGTCATCCACTGTGTTCCCCTAGGAGGTATGCATTTGACAAGGTGATGAGAATCAGGCCAAAGGGAAGAAACAAGCTGTAGATGAAGAAACAGAAGGTACCAACATGCTGATTTGGCTTAAAGGAGGAATATTCTGTCTTGCAAATATCATGACACATAATCTCTTTTTTTTTTTTTGGTGATTATTTATGGTTTTGTTTCCCCAGTAATATACAAAGGGTTCATGGAGTAGTGGGTAGGGGCATATTTGTAGTACACACACCCGTGTACCCACACATACACACACAGAGAAAGATAATTTGTATGTTTTGAATCCTACATTGATTTGACAGATACTCAATTTTTGCAGAAGGAAAGCCAGGACAAAGAAAGGGAAAAAACTTTATTCTTATTCTTGAATTTCCCATTAATCTTGATTTAATTTTGACTTTTTCTTGTGAAACTCAGTCCCCCTATATCAGATTATTCATCTGCAATATAGTTAGACAGGACTGTGTTTCTTGAAGTTTTTCCAAAACTAACATGTTATGGTTGCTTTACAATGTCTTTCAATATCTAAAGAGAATTTTATAGAATGGGATGTTGAGGAAGCACTGTGTACCACCTGATATGGCAGGGGTAAACTTTACCAATATCTGCTGTTTCCAGACCTCCTTAGGGGTAGCTTGCAGTGTACACTCATATCATGGGTCTGTCAGAACAAAAGCAATTAAGAGGAAAGTCTGTTCTTCAGTTTCTATGTAAGAAAAAATTTGAACAATGTTTTGCTAAAGGTACCTGCCTCTTCAGCACAGCTAACAATTTTTAGTGGACAAGGTTATTTCATTGAGGAGCTTTAGAATCAGGAGAAGTCTGGCCCTGTCTCTTGTAGTCATGTGACACTGAGTAAGTCATTTGATGTTTCTAAAGTCAATGTATAAAATATTTATAAAATTTAAGGGCTGTACAAAGTTGAAAATATTGATGATGATTATCCTGGATGTTAGTTATTACTATAATTGCTTCATTTCTTAAGTGGGATGCTCAGTCCATTATCATTATTCTCTGGGCAGGAGGTCATAAAGGATTTTACTAATGCATTATCAATAATTTTTTTATATTGTGATTAACCCAACATCATGCAGGGAGAGAGGATGCAAAAGTAGATAGCACAGGGACATTGGAGTTATATAATGGATTTGAAATAATACCAACTAGGTCTCTTAATATGCATGATATTTTAGCAAATTAACAAACACCCCTGAATCTCAGTTTTTTCCATGTAAAACAGTGCTTATATTTAACATATTTAACTGTCAGTGAAGTTTGGAGGACTAAGAAAACATGTGATCAACTCCTAAAATATTGGAAACAAGGTGTATTGATGCAAACACAATTTACTGAAATGCCTGTTATTTCCTGACAAAATAATGAACAAAGTATAAACTGTATTCTTGAATATGTTACTATTTGATTAGTTCCTTTAAACATCCATGTTCACCAGTTAGCAGTACATGCTCAAGAAGATGTGTATCAAGGTAGTGATACAGATGCATCAAGAGCATTGGTTGTAAGGTAGAGGAAAGGAAAGGAAAGGAAAAAAAACTCCTTGTTAAAAGGGGCAATAATGGTTGAGGAGCAGTCCAATTCAGTCTTCACATTGTGGCCCTAACACTGTTGTTTGAAAATAATATAAGTTAATAATTTGTATCATCTTTTATTAAGCTTAGTCATCTGTAGGAAGTAGTTTGTAGATATATTTGTCATTTTTTTCTTATCTTGCATGGTGCCTTAAGTCCTAGAAACTTTTGTGCATCTGTAGAGGGTTTTTCATTTGATTCTTTCAGCAAATGTATTTGTAAATAGCATTTTTAAGCATTCCCATTATACAGATGAGATTTGCTCAAGGTCAAGATTTGCAATTTGCTCAAGGTCAAATATTCAATAAATAGATCATGTGGAAATTGACTCATATCTCTTTGGCTTAAAAAAAGGTCATCTCACTGCTTCGTAAAAAGGAATACAATGAAGAAAGGGAAAAAAATCCAAATATTTTCTTTATTGTAGTTAAAAACAGAAAAATTCTGTGTGCCTCTACAATGCTAACATGTACAATTTATCTTCTCAAGTGGACAGTTGTTTGTCAAAGAATAATGAGCCCTTTTCAAATCCAGAATTTTCTGCCAGTGACTGAGTAAAATGATCAATTGGTCATTGCTTATTTGTTATGTGTTTGTTTACTTGAATCAATTTTTCTGTCTCACTTATTTTCATGAGTTGGCATTCTGTTATTTGCTCAAATCATTTCAGTAGAAGGCCTTTGGCATTTTCCTCAGTAATATCAGTATTTTTACATGAAACCTGTGAAATTCTGAGTATGTGTCCCTGAATGCTTCAAAACTGATTTTTTATGGCTAATTTAGCCACATGAACAAAGGATGAGAAAGCCTGTAAATTATGATTGTGTAAGTGTGACTGTGTGTTCTCTCATTGTTTAAATACTTTTATCATAAACAGAATACTAAGGGTGGGGATCAAGTTCAATATATCAGCTATCAAATTATGAGAACACTCATATGTTAAGAACATAAGGAATGTAACTCATCTGTTCTCTTCATTCAATAAAAGAATAATCTCTCTTTATGGAGATAAGAAGTTCTCAGGACATTTACTCATGGAAATATAGCTCCCAGAAGTTATTCCTTCCTTGTGAATTTCCAATACAATAATCACTTGGAGGTTTCATTCAAATCACAAACTTGAAGCCTTGTTGGTGTATTCATTTTACTTAGGTAACTTAACACTTTTATAGCCTACAGTAGC
>PVHY01031389.1:0-12670 GCA_004024945.1 Uropsilus gracilis | reverse complement strand
TCTTGAAAGTTTTACTATGATGTGTCTTGCTGTGTTTCTTCTTTCATTAAAGTAGTTTGGTGTCCTTTTTGATTCCTGTATATCTATTTTCATTTTTTTCTTCAAATTTGGGAAATTTTCCTCTATTATTTCGTTGAAAAGCCTTTCAGATCCTATGTTTTTCTCTTCTCCTTCTGGGATTCCTATTACTCTTATATTTGTTTTCTTTAGAGTATCTGACAGATCTCTGATTTTTTCTTCTGTTTTCTTACTGTTTTTCCTCTCTCTCTTTCTTCCTTCTCTCTACTTCTGTGTCCTTTAGTGTGCTGATTCTTTCTTCTATTTCTTCTAATCTGCATTCCTGGCTTTTCCCTGCATTTTTGAGCTCTTCTATTATTCCTCTTATGTATTGCATCTCCTGCAGTTTCTTATTTAGGGTTTCAATTTCATTTTTCTGTATTTCAATGATACTGTTCATTTTGCTACATTCTTTTTTATATTTTTCTACTACTTCTTTTAGTTCATTGAGAGCTTCTACCCTCTTGCTTTCTCTTCTTTTGCCCTCCTCTTTGGCCTCTTTGAGTGCTTTTATCATGTTGATTCTGAATTCTTTGACATGTGAAGCATTTCTTCCATGTCATCCATGTTGGTTTCTACAGATAGTGTATCCTTTGGGGGTGAATCCTTTTTCCTAGGGCTTACTTGATTATTTGCATTCTTCCTCCTTCCTGTGTTTTCCTTTCAGACTTGCCCTACATATTGAGTCACTACTGCTCTGGTGTTAGGCATGTTGAAGGCTGTTTTAACTGTGGATAGTTCTGTCTTTGTACTTTTGCTGCAGTGGTGGTTATATCTTGTTTACGTTGCCTTTTGAGGGAGACCAGTTCCTTTTCAGGGAGTGAATGTGTGACTAGGTATGGTTTCTATTTGTGTTGTCTGTCTTCTTTATTATAGTTCACCCCCCCCTTTATTTTTCAGCTTGATGAACCTTAAACAGTTCTTGATGTCTCCAAGCAATTAGGCTTGGTCTAGCACTCTTTTTAGTTGGGATTTCTTCAAGCTCTTGGTTAGTGCTTGTCTTTGTTTCTTTAATAGCGTCACCGGCACTTTTGGGCTTGGGGACAACCAGAAGTAGTCTCTTTGCTGGCAGGGCCACTCACCTGCAGGAGCCTCTGCCCGCCACAGGTTTAGGCTGCCTCTCCTCTCTGGGATGAACTTCCTGCAGCCACACTCCTGCTTCAGTGACTCAGTCCGCTCAGGCCCTAACTCCAACCCACGCTGGGCTGGGGGTGAAAAGTTGGCTTACCCAGTACCGACTTATGGTCAGTACTGCCCCAAGCCTGAAGGGTCCCCGGCCTGTTCAGATGCAAATTGCAGCCTCTCTTTAGCTCCTAGGTGCATTACCGTAGCAACCAGAAATTGTCCATTTGCCAGTGGGGCCACTCACCTGTGGGAGCCTCCGCCCGCCGCAGGTTTAGTCTGCCTCTCCCCTCCGGGATGAACTTCCTGCAGCCATACTCCTGCTTCAGCGACTAAGTCCACTCAGGCCCTAACGCCGACCCGTGCTGGGCTGGGGGTTAAATAGTTGGCTTACCCAGTACCGACTTCTTGATTTCTCCACTTTCATTTGTGATTATGTTTATTCATGTTTCCTCTTCTTTCTTTTGTTAGCCTATCCAAAGGTTTAGCTGTTTTATATATCTTCTCAATGAATTTTAGTATTGTTGTTTTCTCAGTTCCATTTATTTCCACACTTATTTTAATGCCCTTCCATCTACAAACATTGAATTTTTTTGGTTTCTCTTTTTAAAATTATTTTAAGTGTATTAATTTGTGTGTGGGGGGTGGGTGAGTGGTTATTATTTCTTAATGTGGACAGTATTATGACTATCTTCTCCCTAAAACCACTTTGGCTGCATCACATAGATTCTAGTCACCTGTAAATTCATTTTCACTAGTCTTAAATATTTTGTTTTCTGCTTTAGTGTCTTTCACCTAATAACTTTTAAGCAGCATTTTTTCTTTAATCATCATGCATTCATAGTTTTTCTTTTGTCTGTTCTTTTTTTCTTAAAGTTAACTTACTTTCTGGAATTATGGTTAGAAAGAATACCTAGTACAATTTTCATATTTGTAACTTAATTGACAGTTGATTTCTGTTCCAATATATGGCCTGTTCCTGAATGTCTTGTATGTACTTGGGGGAAAAAAATGCACAACCAAAAACAGTGTTGCAATGGCTTTGGGGTAGAATGTTAAGCCTGTTAGACTCATAGGATCTAGTTCTTCATTTGAGTAATAAGCAAGATACTTTGCTGCTTCTGAGATTGAGTCTTAAGTCATTTGTACCATCTTGGAGCACTGCCTCCAATCTCCCAAATAAGAAAGTTTGTTTAGTTGCTGGAAGGTGAGAGCAACATGCAGGCCAATAGAGGTGTCTCAGAGATAGTGAGGTAGAACAGAATTTTAGGACAATGATTGCAGTCTCTATTCCCTCCTCCATCATTTCTGAAAAACAGTTGCACACAATTCAGAACAAAGTGATTCAAACCCTAATAGTTTATCTCACACCAGGTTCCACTAGTTCTAAACTTACCATCTTATCTAATAGCTGGTTAGTGGTCTGGTGTTTTTTATAAACAAAATTGGCAAAATCTCATCCTGATCTGTAAATTCCTGTCCCTTATGTTAAACAAAAGTGGCTAAAATCCATTCAGGATCCCATCTGGAGCCCCTGCTCCTTCAAACTAAGCAAGTATTTGTATCAGCAACCTTAAAACCTAAGGCAGAATCTCCTTTTAATCTGTAGTCACTCACTCTTGAGTGTGTACCCTCACCTATAATAAAGTTTCATTTTAACTTATCTACACTGATTCTTGAATTAATTCTTTCCTGCATAAAAGACTAGACCCTCTAGGGTCCCTCAGCAGTTAGTCCTTCTAGCAGAAGCACTAACTACCAGTTAGTGCTGGATCTAGAACTTTCTAGAATCTCTCCCTAAAGTCAACTGTCCAGATCAGTGCATGGAAGAGTAAATCCAAATGAAACTAGTGCAGAATCCCGAACACCCATATTCAAAATCAATCATAACTTGCTATTTGTGGCTACTGATTTTGGGGGTGACTTGTTTTATACTGTGAACTATATCAGTGTCCATATGTTGTCAAATTTTATGACTTAGTATTAGAAAAGCACTCATAAAAGTATTGATATTAATTATTAAATTATCATTGAAGGTTCTGTTAGCATAATAACAGCACCATCATATTATAAACTTCCAAATAATTAAATGTATCATTACATCTTCAATTACATATGGATTGTTACTTCCACCATATAGTGAGTACAGATTCTGAATGTGAGTTACATTTTGTGACTTTTATTCCCTTCTATTTAACATGTTACTTCATTTGTAATAAGTACACATACATATACATGCTATTTAACTTAAAGGAATGCAAAAGACTGCATTATCAGAAATTAAAATCAATTTTCTTTTCAACATTTGCAAGTGATTTCAGTTTCATTAAGGAAAAATTTAGATGGCATAAGCCCCTTCATTTGAAACAAAGATCAGGAGAGGCCATTCAATGAGATCTTGAAGGACAAATTTTGACCCCACTTACCCTGTGGTCATCTATTGTTCTCCTTTGGAATAAAGCTCTAGAAAATCTTCTGTGGGGTGAAATTTGAGGCACTCTTATCTGAAAGGAGCTACTTGTCTCCATCTATGACTCAGATTATTTCTTTGCATATTAAATTACAAGAGACAGTTCCAGCTGGATCCATCAATGTATTTATAACTCAGTCACAAAATTTTCCTCCAGGCGGAAAACTTGGCAAACATACTCCCAGCCTGGCTGCAACTTTCAAAGATGAAAACAGGGAAGTAATCATGGCAGCTTTTATTTCAGACTTTCTATCTAAATTCCAAATAAGGTGGGAGAATTTTAATACCCATAACACTAATATCCACAAGTCACCACCAAAAAAGGGAGAAGGTAGACTGTTAGAAGAATTTATGAACAGTAGGAATAAAATTCTGCCTTCCTTAGTTTTTATTCTCAATAAGTGTTTTTTTGTAACAGCAGTTCTTTAAATTCTGTGAAAGAAAATTGCATTGTAATTTATTAGCGACCTGGTAAAATAGCTACTATATAATCTAGGCCATGGTGCTACGTGTTAGTTTGCATTTAGCAGTGAGTTCAATTTCATTTTGCTCATCTAAGAAAACTTAGGTTGAGACACATTAGTTAGCATACTCAAGATATAGATACATGTCCTTTTATTTGTAACTTTGGTTTTAAGGGAAATTATATATGTAATTACATATATGCATATGACTTAAAGTTCTCTGATCTGAAAAATAAAGACACTGATAGATGTTATCTGTTATATACATCTGTATATTCTTTAGTGTGTGGTAAAAAAAAAATCAAGCTCAACGTATTCTGTATGAAAAGGCAATTTGTTTAGTCATAGATTATTGTCTATCAGATACAGATAAAACGATTAGGAATCTCTATTTAATGTGACCATTTCTGAAGCTGAAATCTATTATTTCCATATTAACTCATTTGATGCTTAGAAATTCTTGCTGAGACAGTCAACCTAGCTCATCTGTCCTGTGACAATAAAATGCACAATATGCATACACATATGTACATATTACCTGACAATAAAGATTTTAAGATGCAACTGTTTGTTCAGAGTTTAACCTAACAATCTCCTTTCATCATTTTAAATGAAATATTTGCTATCTCAGTTTTCTGTTCCTTTCTGCATTGGGTTCACAAACCAACTCTTTTTAAATATAAATGATACTGAGTTAAAAAAGCATTTATTATGAATAACATATTTGCCTCTTTATCTCTGCAGTTCAAATGTGAGCATCTTGAGGGCCAGATTTGTAGGATACTCATTTTTATTTTATTTATCCCCCTCCAACCACTAGATACTCAATTTTAATATCTCAGAGCCTAGCTGAAAGCCAAGTACAAGCCAAAATCTTATTGAATGTTACCAGAATATATAGGGAGTGTGGTAATTTGTTCATTTGTATTTATTAGCAGTTAGGTTTATAGACTTATTTTAGCTGGATAACAATTTGCCTTTTAAATAAAATATTTAAGTAGAATTTTAGTACGATGTTTAATTATTCTCTTTCATGAACACGGATGGCTGGTAATACCATGTTAAAAGGTCCTATTCTCAAAAAAATACTATTCACATTGCTTTTTTTTTTAAACTGCCTTTTGTATATCGATGGGAGAAAAGTTGGGGGTGGGGGGGCATTGAGAGTTTCTTTATATCTTTACCAGCCAATATCATTGTCCGATTATTGTCTTGAAATATGGTTTACATCACCACATTTGAAGAAACTAGTGAATTCATTTGAAGAAACAGTCAATCACTGAGTAAGAAAATCATCTTACATCCAAAGTGAACTCATAATTCTCCACTCCACCTCCTGTCCTTACCCCTGCTATTGTTGGAATGAGCCAGTTTTCAATCAACCCTTGTCTTGTCACGTGATATCCATCTGTCTGCAAATACATATTCAACTCCTACTAAGGGAAAGAGCAATGAGCTAAAATGAGCTTGGAAATCAATCACATCTGAATATGTCTTACTGCTGGTAATTTCTGTACCTTGTACCTGGCACATTTTTACTAATTGAAATTCTTAATGTTTGCATAACCTAACACACATATATCTTAACTATTAGCAAGTAATATATATTTAATTCTATACCAGGAAAATTTGTTCATGTCTTGCCCTTTGAATTATTACTATTATTTTTTAATGAAGTACCACTGTTTTATACCCTGGCTAATTTTTTTGAAGTATAGGATTTCTCCCCTGAGTCTTGCCACTGTTGCTCTCCAATGTTCTCCATCACCAAAGCACCTATAGTCTTCTGTCGTAGTCTATTGTGTTCTCCCCAACACTTCTCACCTCTCCCATTTCTCTCTTTCTTGGTTTTAATGGTTGTCTTTGGCTGACCCTTTATTTGGTTTCTCTGTATTCCATATGTATGTGTTGCCATCCAGTATCTTTCTCCATCTTAGTTTAGCATAATCTCTCCCAGCATCATCTGTGTTGCTGCAGATGTCATGAGCTTATCATTTTTGATCATGGAGTAATATACCACTGTGTATGTATACCACATAATTCTCATCTACTCATCTGTTTTTTGGTACTTGAGTTGTTTCCATATCTTCTCTCTTCTAAACAGTGTTGCAAAAACATAGGAATACCAATTTCATTTTAATTTAGGCTTTTGATATTCTTTGGGTAAAATACATAGGAGTGGTTTTGTGACAAATATACTTTTAGTCTTTGAAGGAACCGTCTCATTGATTTCTATAGGGACTGGATCAGTCTACATTACTAGCAACAGGTAAGATAGATCTTTCTCTCCCTACCCTTGCAAACACTTTTGTTTTTGTTTCAATTTTTAAGTAATAGACCATGGAATGAAGTGAGAGCTACCATTCCCAATGGTACCTCACTGTGGTTTTGATTTAAATTTCCCTAATAGTAAGCAATGGTAACAATTTTCATGTGCCTAATGGCCATTTATATGTCTTTTTGGAGAAGTACTGTTTAGCTCTGCAGCCCTTTTTAATTGGTTTATTTTCTCTTTGTTGAGCTGTATGAACTGTTACTAATCTTTTATCAGTCCCTTGTCAGATCTTTGGTATGCAAATATTCTCTCATTCAATGGGGTATTCTGTTTTGGTTACAGTCATCATTGTCACTGTGCAAAAGATTCTTTAGTTCAATATAGTCCCAGTTGTTTATATTCTCTTTTGTTTACCTTACTGCTGGGGATGAATCTGCAAAGATATTTCTGAAGCTTATTTGATGGAGTGTTTTGCCTATGTTTTCTCCTATGCATTTTGTGGTTTCAGGTCTTATATCCACGTCTTTTATCCATTTTTGAATAGATTTTCATGTAAGGTATGAAAAATAGTGGTCTAGTTTCATTCTTGTGCATGTTTACATATCTTGTTTTGTTAAATATTATGAAATCCCACAGGTCTTGTATCTAGTAAAATTCAAGAAGAAAAAAATCAGGTGTTTCCTTGTCTGAGGCAGAACAGATATTGTAGACTGGAAATCAGTGTCCTAATGGGTTTCTGTGTATCAGCATAATGTCAAAGAGAGATTTTCTAAATACGTGTGAAGGCATTGTGAGAATGAAATTCCATGGAATATCTAATAATAAAATGACTTCCACTTGTTATGATTTTGTTGTCATCATTTTCAATCTTTCAGAACAAATGAGGACAATCTAATCATAAAGCAACTAGCTATCATTAATTTACTGGTAATAGGCCAAACTCAATTCTTATTTTCTATATACTAAATTATAAACCCCTCCACCTCACTCAATTCATATACTGATATTCTAACTTCAATGGGAGGGTCCAACATGAAGCTTTGGGGAAACAATTAAGTTTGAAGAGGTCATGAACAGGAGCCCCTAATGATCAGTGTCCTTATCAGAAAAGAACTTGGGCTCTCTCTTCCTTGCCATGTCAAGGCATAGCAAGACATTGTATACAAACCCGGGAGAAATTCCTCACCAGAAATTAACAGTCTATATCATGATCTTAATTGAAAATCATTAGAAAACACATTTCTATTGTTTTACCTGTCCTATGTTATGGGAACTTGAGTTTGTTAAGCCTCTTTTTCTCTCCACCATGTTTAACCATAGCAGAGCTGCGAACGCATACATTCCAGAGTACTGGAAAATATTTTTTATTAGATGACTCTTAACTTTGAAAGACAAAGAATTTTACTTAGTGGGAGCTGCAGTGTGATACGGGGCAGGGGTGGGGGAGTCTGAAAATAATCAAGATGATGTCAAAGAAAAATTCTACTAATATTGGTAACATTTTTTCTACCTTAGAAAACTAACTCAATAACAGATGTGTGAAATACTGTGATTTATGACAGAAACATGCAGAAAGAAATTGGACATTTCTTGACATTTAATTACACCTTAATTTAGGCTTGGTAACTAAAATCCAAATATAAATGGTGTCTACTTAAGGTTTGATGTGTACCTTTAAGGTTATAATACAATTTTTTATTGCTGAGTTAAGATGATTGAAATGAAAAGGTTTTATTTGGAGGGTTATCTTTTCCTTCCCATAGAATAAAAAATCTGAATTGAATCCAGTGATATTGTTCCAGGAAGTATTGGACAAGCTAATAATCCCCAAAGATTATGAATTTTAAAGATGTGAGGTTTAGTAATTGAGTTGGGACTGAGTACCTAGTACTGCATTATATAGGGTCTTAAATATACTTTGCTGATATTTCTGAGTAGCATGTTTTCTCAGTTTTTATATCTTTCATGTCAGTGTCCTCTTGAATGTCTTCATCATTAGCTAGCTTATTAATAGTCGATCAAAAAATTACATATTAGGTACTATAGCACATCTAACCCTTATGTTTGAATTACCTTAATGGGATAAAAATAATTTGATTATGAAAACATTAAATATTGATATAATTCAGAAATTTACCAATGAGTCTTTTCTATTATTACTGGTGAGAGAGGGGTTGATTTTCACAATGGTATCATATTAGTTAAATGAGAATGAAGAAGAATGTTTCAAGGAATTGTGTGGTAAAGTCCATGAATCAGTAGCAAATGAAACATTTTAGGGTGAGGAAGGCAACTATTTTAAGCAAAATTCCCTAACCCTAGCATAAATATAATAAAGGTAGGCTGTGTCTTCATTCAAGATAATTTTGCATAACTGCAATATTATAAATGATACCCATTGACCCAGGAAATAGAATAAAATGTGTTTTAGGAATACTAAACCAGTAGTAGTTTATTAAAGAGTAGAGTTTACAAAAACTAATAATCTAACAAGTACTAAAGACACATCTTTGTTAATCTAGATTGGAGATGGCAAGGAAGGCTACTTGCTTCTATCATGACCTCTGTGATCACAATTCTACATATACATGTGATCTTCTTTCACAGATCTTTTAGACCATGAGTCAGAGCATACTCATCCCCCAAACTCCCCTCTCTGTAACACTTTGTCTTCTATCATGATTTCATCTTAATTCTCAGACTTTTGCTGAACTATAACTTCTTCAAGGTATTTTTCCTATCATCCTCATATTAAGACAGACATAATCTCTGCTTTCATAGCACATGATCATTAGTCATTGACTTATCTTATTTATGCATAATTTATACAACACAATTATTTGTGACCATTTTGATAAGTTTATCTATTTCCACAGAATTGTAGGTTCTTTGAAAGTACTGGGAGTCCCTGTACAGTGGTGCAAAAAACAAAGTCTCTGATCCATATTTGGTGTTGCCTACATATTTATTAAATTTAGAATCAATAAATACTAAAATAATGAGTTTATAGCCATAAAATGGTGGAGCACAGACCAAAAAGTAGTTTGTCTGAGGACATGAAAAGCCCTGAAAACATATCTCAAACAGAGTGAGATGCTGAGGAATCTTGCCAAAATAAAACACAACATTAAATCTACTTTGGTATCACTGAGACAAAATACCCTGTACCAAGTTGTGAAATACTTTACCCTTAAAGAAACATATGCATGAAAGTAACATTTTACTCTCAGTTCTGAAAATGTCAACTTTTTGACATAGGAATTTGAAATAGAGATGCACAAAGATACCAATGAAATGCTTGGAAGCCCTCAAGTGCGGAGAATTCTTTAGGCAGAATCATTCTCTCTGCACAGATGAGCACCATGAGCTTGCTGGAAGGGGTTCAAAGAACAGCCCACAGCAGCATTCAACTTTGCTAAAGTGACTGACGTTGGCTTCAGCCTGGAATCCAAAGGCGACAGCTGACAACGAAGAAAGGAAGGGAAGGCAAAGGCGAGACTTGAACAGTTGCAAAGGCCCAAGGCAGCAGAAGGCAAACATCTTTTGGGGTTATCAAGCTTTCGTAACAAGTTGCACCAGAGATCTTTCTTACAGAGTAACAGCTGGTGATTGGGGCAGCCAGCCCTAAAGAAACATCTCTCTCTGCCTCTATTTATTGTAGGGTTTGAATAGAGATGACAAAAATGGATTGTGCGTCTTTTGATATCTCATTTATTCATCTCTGAAGGGAGGATTATTATAATAAAATAGACATTAAATAGTGCTTATAATATGTCAGGAATTGTTCTATTGCTTATGTTAACTAACTTAATAAATTCAACAGTTTTGTCACTTAGGTACTGTTATCCCTTTTCAGATGAGGGATGAAAGCATGAAATACTTGGTCCAAAGTCACACAGCTAGTGTTTAAGAGTCTAGCTTGCAAGAACATATAAACTGCAGCATTGCACTGCCTGTTATAGTATAATGGTTAACAGTTATCGAATATTTTCTTTGAGTGCTTCTCATAGATATGATATGATCCTTAGTTCAAGTATTAGAAGAATTTGTTGTTGTTGTTGTGAGAGAATTGAAACAGAGAACTTTTATATTGAGAAATAGATATTGAGCAAGTACAGTGCTAAAAAAGAGTAGACATTGAGCACTCTGTGAAAGATGAATTCCCCACTGAAGTGTTAGTAAGATGTTGGAATGGGGGAGTAATGTTAAGAGAGGGGGAATACATATTTATTTATTAAGTACCTGCCCTATTTCTGGTACTAGGCAAGACAGTTTATTCATAATGTGCCACCTGATGCTTACTTCAGTCCTATGAAGATCTAATTCTCATCAGATCAAGTTCTCATTGTCAGTTAGTGGCACTGACTATTTCCAAGCTCAGGTCTGTCAATGTCAAGTTCAAGCCACTGGTCTATATCTTCTCTCAGCCTCAGACTCTGAAATGACTCATGTCTTTAAATCCTTGCTTTTCAAAACAAGCATGTGTGAAATCTCAGTATTGATAAACAATATAACTGCAAATCTTTGTAAACAATCCATTTTGATTATTTTTCATGGGAAACATTCAAAGTACTTAACAAATTATCAGGTGTTTTACCCTTTTTTAAATTATATATATATATATACACACACACATATATATATTTTGCAAAGTATTCTTTAAAAACACAGATGGGAACAGATTGAGAAAAGAAAGGAAAATGTATTTGCATAAATTGCCAAAAAAAAAAAAAGAAAGAAAAAGAAAAATCCCACAGACTTTTGCACTGTTGATGTCTTTGTAGGCAGAACTAGTTACTAGTTCTTTTTAAAGATGACTATACATAGTGGAGAAATATGTGATATGGATTTTCTATCATTACTCTCTACCAGTCTCCTCTGTGTCTGGTTTTGGGTGTGAACCACTTTGACAAGTTTCAAAAGAAACCCTTTCTAGCCAGAGGGTCAGTGGTTCCCAAGGCCTTTAAGGTAAGACCCAGGATCTGCAATTTGATTTCTGAGGCTTTAAATAGGTTTCCATTCTCCAGTTACTTGACTCCCTTCCTATCACCACCACAACTGGGGCAACACCATGCACTAAAGTTCAAGCCTATGAATTTTCTTGTTTACCTAGTATTTAATCACTTTTCATATAGGCTGTCTCCTCTTCGTGGTATATATTTTCATATTTTATCCCTAATAAACATCTGGTCCTTCAAGAAACAACTCCTGCTTTATGAAACAATTTCAAAAAAAAATTACAACTGAAAATTTTCTGTTAAATACTACATCTACATGCTACAGGAAAAAAAATGATTTTATTTTGCAATCCCTTATTTTCTAATAAAGGTCAGTTGTTTGATTTGGTAATCATTATATTTCAAGTGAAATCTCTTCTCATAAGTGGGGCATTGTTTCTGTGTGTTTATTTGTACCTGTGTTTAACTTGCACAGTTGCTCGTTCACTGCTTAAGGGTGTGTTTCCTTTATGATCCACATGTAAACACTGGGTCTTTAGAACATGCTTTTCAGATGCCCAGGTATAGGATATCCTGTTGTGTCAATTTTCTAGGCACTGTCAGAAAATACTGTTGAGCTTCAACAGGAATTTTTGCTGGTCCTTCTCACTGGGGATGTGTGGATGGCAATGTTCGTGTGTGTTTTGATATCTCTGCCTATAAAACTCATGAAAGAATGGAATTTTTTTCTGTTCTAGTTTTAAATTATTCATGGTTCTTTTCTACCTTTAACAGTGAATGGAGAAATACAGTTCCCACATGTCCTCCATTACTTGCTTCTCCCTTTCTGTCTGCAAAATATATCAACCTCAATTGAGGAACAGGACATCAAACTTTCACTCCCCTTTCTCTCCTAGAAATTAGGTTAATTTCCATAGCGACACAGAAGAAAAGGAGGTGTGTGTGTGTGTGTGTGTGTGTGTGTGTGTGTGTGTTGTATGGATGGAAGAGACTAGTTTATTGATGGATTTTCTGATTGGTACACCAAGGACCTGTTCAAACTGATTTCTTTTCTTTTTTTTTATTTTTTATTATTTTTTTTTATCCCCCTTCCTCCTCCCTCCATATTCCCCCTCTGTATCCCCCCTTCAGTCACTACTCCCATTTTTCTGCAAATTGTTGTTTGGTTAAGTTGATGTTTAGTTGTTGGTTGTTTGGCCTGTTGTTCGTTTCCGATATATGGTAAGTGTGTGTGTGGTTTTTTGTTTTATTTATTTATTTATTTATTTATTTATTTATTTATTTATTTATTTATTTATTTATTTATTTATTTATTTATTTATTT
>PVHY01031388.1:0-12696 GCA_004024945.1 Uropsilus gracilis | reverse complement strand
AAAAAACAAAAAACAAAAAACCACACACACATTTACCAGATATCAGAAGAGAAAAACAGACCAAACAACCAACAACTGAACATCAACTTAACCAACCAACAATTTGCAGAAAAATGGGAGGAGTGACTGAAGGGGGGATACAGAAGGGGGATATGGAGGGAGGAGGAGGGATCAATTAATGCACAATTGTGACAAATCAATAAAATGAAAAAAAATGTTTATGGGTTTCAGGGAATGCCTACATAAAAATTATCATAGTAATAGTTCAGAGTACCTTGGGATTGTTAGTAGATATAATATTCCTACAATAATTACTGATGCACTTTTGAGAAGAGAGTGATAATTTTTTGTAATCTGTTTATTTGGTCAAAGTATTAACTTTTTTTTTGATAATTTTCCTTTCCCAATTAGGTAATAAACTATGTGCAAGCCAGTAATATTGATAAAGAAAGGTACAGGTATTCTGTTAGATTTCTAAAAATTCTACCTAAATAGACCTAACAGTCTTTGTGTAAATTTCTACTGTACAGATAATAAGATATAAACTAGGCTTTTCCCTATCTAAACAAAGAATAATTTCAATTCAAGTTTCCTGGGGGAAAAAGAAAGTTAAGCAATTTGTTAAGTCTATTTTAGTTTTTTTCTTTACTTTTCAAAGACTTAAAACCTCAAAAGGTAAACATAATAAACTCCTGTTAAATAAAGATTAATAACATCTTTTTATAAAAGGCTAGATAACAAATATGGTTTAATTTTTCTAAAGTTAAGCTTGGTAAACTTTTAAAGATAATACTTTCATTTAAATAATGCTAGTTACAAAATTGTGACTGTATTAAACCTAAAATGTAATAAAGTTACTAAAACCATAAGACTAGAGAATATGACAAATTATATAACATGCACCACAATTTCACTCAAGGCTTTGATAATTATGCTTGATGGGGCAACATGTGATCATGTCAATTTTAATCTCAGCTCTATTTTAATTCTAGCAGTAACAAAATTATTACATACATATGTTAGTTTCTTACTCATTTTTATAGATGTACATATCCATGTTATTTTTGCAACTGGAAATGATTTTTACCTTTTAAAATTAAATCTGCTTGACTTTTACTGCACAAATTCTCAATTCTGGATGAAGCCTGAAATAAGCAGACACATTCTATTTTCAACAGAAATAAGATAATTTTTATTCTCACTCTTGATTACTGCTAAGTCAAAAAAACTTGCTCACACATGCCAAAATTTGAATACTTTAGCACAATGTTCATTGCTTTCCAATGAATGGCAGGGTATTATTTTTTCATAAGACCTAGAACTTGTCTAAGGCAAGTGATTAAATAGCAACTTGACTATCAAATCAATATGTAACTCACAAGGTTTTCTTTTACAATCAAGTTCTCAAACTGAACAGAAGTTTCCAAGACAAAACCACACTGGGACATACTTTGCTTCCCCCCCTACCCTGTCCTGTTTTTCTAGGTGGTATTCAAAATAGCATGACTATTCAATATAACATTTAATATTCAATCTTGAATTCCATTTTTATACTCTCATGTTCCCAAGCAGTAGGGGAAAAATGGCAAGATTTTCTTTGCAGCATGAAATTCCCTCCTCCCCTCAAATTTGCTTTCCTTTTAAGTCCAAAAATCTTTCAATTGTATTTAAGCAATTCATCTGAAGAAAATCTCTCTTAAGCAGGCTGGTTCCTGTACCTTGCTTCTAAGCAGTCAGCAAAATCCAGCTATTTTTTTAAGTGACTAGTGTTCCTTCAGTCTGTATTTTAGTACAAAAACCATACTTAGCACTCTGCTAAGTCACCAGGTTTCTACATTTAGAAAATATTTATGTGACTTTTGTCCAGGTTTTTATAGTTTTGGTTTTACAGTTTTTTAAAGATCTTCAACTAAACTAGTCTTTGCTCAGTATAGCTTATTGCTTTTGTAGCATTGGTCAGAATGTGATGCATTTCATCTTTACCTTTCTGTGAAGTATGTTGAGACAATGTTAAGATTTTATTTTTTTAAAAATTAGAGAAATAAACTCACTGCTGATGTACCAAAATGTACTTTGGAAAGTACATTTTCCAAAGCACACCCCCCTCCCACCAAAACTAAAAGCAAAACATTAAATACGTCTTGACTTCTGTTTGCTTTGAACAACTTATTGCTGTGATAAAAATCTCTCTTGAATTTTTCCATCATTTACAAATCTTAGAAACACTAGAGCATGACATTTATCATCGAAATCTGTTTACTTATCCACCTGGATAGAAAGTTCTTTTTTTTTTTCAGTTTCCTACATAAAACCTATTCAGTATTATATGACATGTCATCATTGCATTGAATTATGTGTTTTTTTGTGAGTGGAACCTTTTCCATTTCTCCCAGTGAATCTTGTTTTATTCACTTTAGGGTGGCATTTTTAGTTTCTCACAAACTATGTAACTTTTTATCTTCTAGGCATTATGTTCTGAAGCTCAGTAATGTAATTTTGAGACTTTTCACTGAATGCGACCTTTTCTTGATAAAAGCTTCACTCTTTTTCAAATCCCAAAATATATATATATAATAATCATCACTTTTCCGTGTCAAATGGCTGTGATTTATGGTTAAGTGTCTTTCTGAAACTTTTGGAGGTATTGCAGAATTTTAACTTATTTGCCAGGAACAACATGCAGTGGACAGAGACTTCTAACCTACATAATCTGTATTTTGTAATATTGATAACAATGGCAGAGCAATAGGACAGTTAACTTTGGAACATAAATTTTTGTTCTATTGAAAAATCTCCTCCGACTATCTTTTGCATCAGCAGAGTTGTTTCCCAGGAATTTGGTTGGGAGCATGTGTGATCAACATCATAGAAAAGAATTTAAAAGAGAGTGGACATGAAGAACAGCAGTCAGAAGATATATGATTTTTACTGGGTATTTCTACAAACACCTTGCTCACCAAGATCCTTGAGAGATGCACTGGAGACATGGTCACCATCACTCATGGTTGATGCGCATTAGCAGATTGCAATTAAGTGGTGACTAAGAAGTTCACATGAACTATCATGGAGGCTTAGAGATTATTAAGAGAATATAGTATTCCTGTGGTAATGTAGATTATTGGCAACAAGATTGTTGCTACATATGTACAACCAAAATGAGGTTTACATGCATAGTCAAGGGTTTATGTATGGATCACCTTAATTGAAATTCATGATCTTTTGCCAGGATTCTCCACTTGAACCTTTCTACTGAAGAGATAGTTTCCCAGGAGGAGGGAACAGGAATCATGATGGCAGGTATAACCTGATACGTTTTCTCGAAAATCATTTATATCCATTTACTCAAGTGACTGTGATTTTAGGGAAAGAGTAATATCTAGAAGTCTATATAAGTAGGGTATGAGTAGACATTATACTTATAACCCAAAGTAATGCATGGACCCTCTTAGAAGGGGAACCTATGAAACCAGGTAAATAATGGAGTCCTTATGAAGGTAGATTGACAGTAAGGTTACTGGTTCTGTGAATCTAACATTGTTATTTTTTATTATTTATTTTAAATTATTTATTCTTTTATGATTTATTATTGAAAAAAGCTTGAGCTTGACTTACAGTAAACATTATATTGACTTGTGGGTATAAGTAAAGAATAGGCAATGGTTATGATATAGCCACGATCAGGAGTGCCTTGAAATATAGTTGTGAGTAAAAAAAAAATATTCCCAATGAACAAAACTAAGTGGTGCATCTGGTCAATCACTCTGTGTTGAAAAAAATGAGGTCTTAGGTGAGAATATATACAGAAGAGGCAGATGGCCTAGTCAGTTGGTCTGAAGGTCTGAAATCTTAAATGAGAAGGATAAGAAGATGAGAGAAAAGGAAGTTGAATTAAAAAAAATATGTGCTTGGGTATAAGAAAGTGGAAACATAGGAAAATTATTTAAACAGTGAGGTCATGGAGGAATACCAGCAGAAGCCAGATAATCTTGTTGGATATTTTTTAGTATTCCTTTGCTTTAATGTGACCATGGGTAGATGAATGTAGCTGCTTTGGTCTTGAAAGATTGTAGTTATGTGGATTTGGTCACTATAATTTAAGCTGCTAAGATAAGCAGAAAATGGATATTTAGAATGGTTAGTGGAGAAGGGAGACCAACTGCTGTGCTTTGTCTCATTAAATTCCCTCTTCTATGTTTCCTCTTTGGAAACAGGTCAATTGGAACCTGGAGAATCTGTTACCCGGATAAGGATGTAAAAGTGGATTCACACAGTGCTAGAGGTAAATGTGGCAGCCACAGAGAGATTGAATTCATTTCAATAAAGAATTGGTTGGTCAGTTAAGAGGACACTGCACTGTAGTGTTTGAACTAAGTTTGCATTCTTCCTAGGTAGTCCCTAATAAACAACCGAATATGGTTGGGTAGTTCAGATCTGGTAGTTTACGTCCTATGAGAGTCCTCTATGGAATATATTTGTGCCAGGGTGAGCTGTTCAGCTGTCTGATATTTTTACCAAAGTATACTTCTATCTTAAATTTTTTTCTATTCTTTCTTTCCTCCTTTTATAGGTACCCTGCTATCTATACCTGGTGGACCCAATTATTACAGTTCATGTAAGGGTGACTAAGGGAGGAAGTAGCTGATATCATCGACCTTTCATAGTCTCCTCGGTACAGTAGCTCAATCACCAATCATCATCAATCTCATTATTTTGTGTGAAAACCCAAGAATGGATTGAATTTAACAAACATGAACCTACTGTATACTATCACTCAGGGTTAAGGAGCTACGATGAAATCACAAACAAGTGCTCAGTGACTGTTCACAGAGCACAGCGTTCCAAAATCCATATTTATTTTCTTTCTCTCAGTCTCACTCTCTCAAAGATTCCCTAGTGACGTCTTGAAGAATCATAAGTTTCTGAAAAACTGCCTAAGAAACTGCTCTAGAATTTCTTTTTCTTCCTCCCAGTCATGTTCCCTCATATTCTGCCTATGTATCTTTCTTCTGCTGAAATTGCCACTTTTGCACCCCTTTACTGTCAGTCAGCCCTGACCTAACATAGCTTTTGTGAAAGGAAAGACAACACTGCAAGTAAGCCTGTGAGCTTCGGATCCTTATTTCTGTTTTGGATTTGCTGAAGGAGAAAAAATTACACCTGACATTCTATTGAGAAAAGGAGGGAAAAATCCCTACAAGATTAATACCATGGGACATAATCCAAAGAATTGGGGGGCCTGAATATTAAGATAATACTAAATTAAAATAAATTTTAATATAAATACTTTCTTATAATCCTATCACCTTTGCATCAACCTCCTCTTCTGCCTCTACAGTCACATGACTTTCAGGGATTCACATGACTTTCTCTCCCTCACTTAGTATTTATTTCCTGACAGGTAAGTAAAATTTTATTATTAAAAAAAAAGTCGGGTTATTTATTTGATTGATTCTTTGGTTATTTATTTGGTTGATTCAATTCCATATAACTTTATTAATTCCTAGTTCACTGACTTAATGTAAATTGTAGTCCTATTCTAGAGAGTTTATCATTTGTTTTAAGCCCTCACTATTTATTTAAAATACAAACATTGTTTAAAATTTATGATAGAAACAGTTTTTTATAAATTGTCAAATATTTCAACTAGTGGGTGAAGAAAAAGCAAAAGGCTCAGATATATCCTGGCAAACAAATGAGTGAATATTTTATAATAGCAATAGATTCCAGGGAAGAGATAGCCTTGTAATTAGATCAAAAAATTGTCAATACATAATTATTTTTTATTTATTTGCCTACCATTTTCTTAGTTATATACATTTTGGTAGTACAACTTCAAACCTCAGTGTGTGCATGCATCACACACTACCTATCAAAGCCCCAGTACCACACCAAATCCCTTTATTTTTTCCCCTGTATTCTCCTTTCTCTATCTCCTATTCCCTCTGGCAACCAGTATATTTTTCATAGACAATATACTATATTTTTGTTGTGATTTGCCAGCTTGTTTTCTTTTGATATCTACATTTAACAAATGAGTGAAATCATTCAATAATTGTATCTCACTTTCTAACTTATGTCACTTGGCTTAATTACCTCAAGATTTTTCCATTTTGTTCCTTAAAGTACAATTTCATCTTTTTTTAGCAAGTCTGTAGTATTCCATTGCATATATATTCCACAATTCTTTATCCAGGACAACAAAAATAATTTTAAAAATTCACATAACTTCAATAGATGCTGAAAAAAAAAAGTTGAACCATTGATGATAAAAACTTTCATTAAAATCAGAATAAAATGACCATGACTCAATATAATAAAGGCCATATAACAAATCAACAATTGACATCATATTCAATGGTGAAATTAGGAAAGCTTTTCTCCTAAGATAAAAAACATTTTTGATCTTTTTTAGTTTTATTTTCATTTTTATCACTGCTAGTTGACATAATATTGGGAGCCTTAGCTAGAGCAATTAAGCAAGAAAAAATAGCAAAAGAATCCAAAATGGAAAAGAAGTGAAACTATGACTATCAGATGCCATAAAAAACATTGACAACACAAAAGACTCTGCTAAAAAGCTACTGAAAATAAAAAATGAATACAGTAAAGTGTCAGGTTACAAAACTAACCCTATTTACAGTTGTATCACAAAGAAAGAAATACCTGGAATTAAACTTAATAAAGTAGGTGATGGATTTACAGACCATAAGACATTATTGAAGGCTATAAAAAAGATACAAAGAAATGGGAAGCTCTTGTGTTCATGGACTGGAAGAATAAACATTGTTTAAATGACCATATTACCCGAAACAATTTCAGGGACATTTTTCAATAGAACATTTTTCAAGAGAATAAAATCTTTATATGGAACCACAAGGGAAAGCCAATCCTGAGAGAAAAGAAAGAAAAATGGAAGTATCATACTCTCTGATTTCAAACTGTACTCCACAGTGACAATAATCAAAACTACATGATATGACAACAAAAACAGAATGCATATCTATGACCTAAAATTGAGATCCCGGAAATAAACTCACACAGATACGGATAATTAATCTTTGTTTAAGAAACTAAGAACATATAAAGGAGAAAGGAAAGTCTCTTTAACAAGTGGTATTGAAAAGTTGGACAGCCACATGCCAATGATAAGAAAACAGATCATTGCTTAACTCTATAAACACAGATTAATTCAAAATAGGTAAAAAATTTGGATATGACCTGAAATGATAAAATACATAAAAGAGAACATAGGTTTTTGTACTTCTAGACATCAACTCCAGAGGTTATTTGGGGAGGCAACTGCAACAACAAGGGAAACAACAGCAAAAATAAATGGAGGGACTGTAGCTAAAGCTTTTTTAAAAATTTATTTCCTGTTAAAGAAACAACCACAAAATCAGAAAAGCATCCTACAGATTGGGGAAGATATTTGTGCATCATACATAAAACAAAGGGTTGAATATTCCAATTCTAAATATATAAAGAGCTGGTAAAATTCAACAATTAAACAACCCAATTTAAAATTATCAAAAGACCTAAACAGACTCTTTTCCAAGAAAGACATACAGATGACTCACATGATTATGAAAAACAAATGCTCAGTAACACTTATTTTAAGGGAAATGCGAACCAAAATCATAATGCTTTTAACACTTTTGTGGCATTAGGTCTAGATTTTCCTTATGAGCTTTATAACATGTTTTCATGGCAGAATTTCATTCTGCAGGTCTTAGTAGTACTAAAGGGGTGAGTACTAAAGATATTTTCTCATTATTATTGTGGCACATCACAGAATTAGGTGTGTCACAAACATATTTCCCATTAAATGCAATGATTCTTAAGTGACAGCTAAAAACTTTCTTACTTATTTTTGGTGGAAATATATCAAAAACAGCATTACATTTTGTGCTGACTTCTAAGCTGTTTACACTGGAATTTTTATCCTTTTTTGTAATATGATTTGGGAACTCATCCCTTGTTAAAAGCCTTATTATCCTTCATCAAATTCACTGAACCCACGTTCCTGAAACACAACCAGCAGGGAGTTTCTCACTTCCAAGCTTCTGCTCTCAATTTCTGTTTTCTTGCATGCACCAGTGGGCTAAGTAAAACATGAAATAAATCCCAAATCTTTTTTCCCTCTTCTCTTCTGAGGTCAAATGCTGATATCAATGAGAGTGGTAAGCCACTTTTTTCTTAAGCTCCAAGACCATTTGACCTTTATCTTTTCTCAGGATTAGACTCCCGAGGGAAATCTTAGTCCTGGGAAACTGAGCTTTCTTCCTCCTACGATTTTTTTTTTTTTTTTTTTGGAAATCCCAGTCCTTCATGTAAACAACATTTTAGACCTAACATTTTAGTATGACAAGCGGGCAGAATCTTCTATTAATCTTAGGTTGAAATAACTAGATTACATATAGAATTCCTGACTTAAATGCATTCATAAATAAAAAGATGCAAGAGATTTTATTTCCATCTATATTCATTTTCCTCTGTATGACCCAGGTACTATGTTTTGTGCGCATTTTTCAAACAGGAATAGCTGTTCCTTGGACACTCGATTAAGATATCAGGAAGGACTAGAAATGGCAGTAGGGATAGTCATGAAAATTTGGGAAAGGTTGGAATACTGTTATATATTTCTTACATATCTAGTATTTGTTGTCACCCTAGTTGAGAACCATGCATTGTAGCATTGTAGGATGGGCATTGTAGGCAAGCTCTATTACAAGTTGCTAGGTCAAAAGTACTTTAATTTTATTCAGACAACTTGGGAACTTGTCCTGGTTTTCCTGCTTATTTAGTTATATGATCATTTTTTAATCATTTATTATCCTCAATATGCATTCCTGTAAAGAGAGACACTGGTGCTTAACAACTGAGTTTTATTGAAGAACATATGAACTAATATATGTGGAACTTTTAATAATATAAACTGTTATTAAATGTATGGTGATATTATTAGTAGGAAGTACAGAGGTAGACATTTCTAGGATGTAAGCATCCAGAATGACTTACCTAACCATTTTTCTAGACACTTCCTGAGGGACAAGAAATTACTCAACCTTTCAAAGCCTAAAACATACATGGAAAGTGATTTTACTGGGATGTGTTACTATGACATTTATAATAGAGATTCTTAATGCCCATGTACTTTTACTCCCTAATGGTTAATGTACCTAGTAAGTCTTACCTCAGCAGATCCAATTTTATTGCTTGGATCTCTGTGTTTGTTATGTAAAATGGGTACCATCTACATTTACAACATTTCAGAATCAGATAAATGGGGTAAAGAAAGTTCATACATTCTTCAAGGTCTACCCTTTTACATCAGTAGAGTAATAGCAAATTTCTGCATTTGGAAGGATAAAGAAAATCACCTGTGTTACTAAAGCTTATTCTTCATATCTATTATGTGTGTTGTATTTAGTTCTCTGGCAAGAGAATACCTGAAGGGAGACTCTATGTTGATATTCCAGTACCTAATCACAATGTAATATCGACAAGTAGGAAGGGGATATAGAGAAAAAAAAAATCTATTGTTCATGAGCTCCAGGAGATCAACTTCTGGTTATGTAGACAAATGCCTAAACAAATAGTTAGAACATACTAAATAAAGTGTAAAGGATGTGCAAATCTTACTTTGCTGCAAGCAGTTCTGTTGGAAATCTCAGTGAGGAATCCAGCATGATGTGATGCTTGAGTTGAATCTTAAAGGATAAGCAAGTGTCAGCTGTTTTCGGTATAGGAGGAAGCATGAATAGAAACATACAGAGCAAGGTGGGGAGAAATGAGAGCTACAACTGGAACACAAGACAGAGGATGCAAAATTAAGGGTTTGTGCCATGTGGGAAACTTGAATTTTATACTGCAGTCAAAATAGTACTTGAAGGATTTTGAGCTCATTCTCTGATGTAGCTGTATTTAGTTTTTGTAAACAAATCTTGAAAATTATAGAACTGGTAAATTTGAAGGGACTGTTTTTGGAAACTTATTAGTAGGGTTTTTCAGAACTAGAATTTGGACATGGAGCACTTTATATATGCTACCTGTATTTTTGCTGTATATTAGTATTTTTGCTATATATTGTAATTATATATAAATTTATTTATACTTTTTAGGCAGAGACTTTCTTATTTTTAATTTTACATGTATACTCTGAATATATGTTGTATTTTCAAAATATAGGCATATCAAGTTCCTAGGGAGCTGCATCAGGATAGGTGAATGGTTTCAAGAATGGTTTCAGGGACAGCCACATAAATTTTGGAAACACTGCAGAGATATTACTAATATAGTTAGTCATTCTGTCACCTACTTGAAAACGACTCATGCTTGGAGCATGCTTAGCTGTAAACTGCTAGGTGGAAAATACCACTGACTTTTATACCAAAAGTCTGTCTCACTGTTATTGATACCTTGAAATATGATGAGTTTTTATTATAATGTTAAATAATGGTGTACTTTTCCTCTATTAGACAAAATGAACTGAAACCTTCAGGACAATGTTAGCATGATCTCTGTTCATTAGTTTCTCTGAAGTGAATTATTCAATTAAATGATTAATAATCTCAATTGCTAGTCATCCAAGGGACATCATGCTTGACTGCACTTTTTGTATGACATAATCATTACTTATGACTAGGGCTTTCTCCTTCACCAAATAAAATTTATGATGTTTACTCAGGTGTACTCCAGCATGGAGGTAAAATTCACAAACTCTGCCAAGGTAAGTGAGAAAGTCAAGTAGATACTGTCTTCAAATGTCCCTCTGGGAAACCTGATATTTCTTGAGGTGTAACATTTCACATTTTATTTATAACTGATAACCTCGAGTTGCCTCAGTATCTTGCTGAATGTGATTATGTCACATTAATTGGAAAAATTTTGAATATGATTATAAAAAGGATAACACAAGTATCAAATCTTCAGAAAAGATGGATATCAAACATTAATTCTGGAGATGATTTAGTGGAGAGACAATATGTTAGATTCAACTCTTAGCAACACTGTTATTCTTAACCTTCAAAGACCTTGGCTTCCTCCAAGTGGATAGTAAAACTTACCTCAACAAGTTATTCTAATAACTAGATGAGTAAAGGATTTAAAGTGCCTAGCTTGGCAAATGGCAGACATGCCATAATTTTACTTTTACATTTTATTCTTTGCTGTCACTTTCTGATAATTGATATCTTTTCTTCTTTCATCATGGATGCTCTTTTTCAGTTTTCTTTTTCATCTCTTTCAAGCTAACTGATAGAATACCACAGAAATAACACATGAGACACCCTTTACTTTTTATCTATAATGCTAGCTCACCTATTCAGTTCCAAGAATATTCTGTGTGCTTATGACTCCCAAATCATTATCTGCAGTCATTATTTCATCCAGTAACTCTGAATTTGTACATCTAATTGCATACTTGAGATAAATACTTGGATGCCTGATAGGCATTTATCTATTACATAAATGTTTATTTGGTATTTACTATAATTGTATATACTTGAGGATATAATAGTAGGGAAAACAGATGGAATTCCCTCTCCATATGTTTATGCTTTACAAATGATAAATTATACCTAATAAATAAATTATATGATATAATAATAAGTGTTGTGGATAAAATAAAACAGGTGAAATAGATTTTTTCACTACATCTTATTTATTCATCCATAAGTTTGAAGTAGATATTTATTACTATATAATCAATTGTCCCATAAGTTAGTATCTTAGAATAAAGTATATTTATTATCTCACAGTTTCTGTGAATGAGGAAAACAGGCACTGTTTAGCTTAATAGTTCTGACTTGATATAATGAAATTTGAGTCAAGTTATTTATCAGGTCTATAATTATCTAAAGATTTATTTGGGCTGGAAGACCAGCTTCCAAGATGGTTCACTCATGGAGATGTTCACAGAAGGTCTAAATGATATATGATAGAGAAAATTATATATCCTATGCAAATGGAGTGATTATATGTTGAAATATATGCTGAATTAAGTAATATCCAATCTTTAATATTTACAAAATATTAATGTTAAGGGGGAAAAGGAAATATAACTTTCTATTTTTATATATAAATATATAAATAAGTATAAGTCTATAAATATGTAAACAAATAAGTATATAAAATATTTTTAAATGTCTATAATGAAATATTTCTAAATTCTTTTATTGATTGTCTAAATTTGAGGGATCTTAAATTTTTCTGTTTCTTTTATCAATGATATTATTTGTCTGGGAATTGTAAATGATTTTTCAAACAATCATATATTTTTGAAAAAATACACAGTTTTTGCATTAGTTGTGTGATATTCTAGTTTCATGAGTTATATGTATTAAGTTAGGAAGAATATGTCTTATTCTTTCTTACTCCCAGATAAAGGAAAGCATATTTTGAGAGAACTGTCTAGAGAAGCTTTTACCAGGAATCCAAGATAGAAGCTCACAACTGTGAGTCTTGCTGTGACTTCTCACCATTTTGTATATTGACTTAGCACAATGAAATTTCAAATAAATATTCTATAAAGGAGTGATGTCAAGAAGGCAATTCAAGGATGCAGATGTGGGAAAATAATACAGGAGCAAAGGAATATAACACAAAGATTTGGAACAAAATTTCAGAAACATAAACTAATACGTAAACATCTTAAAGATCTCCATGATATGCCACTACAATATGAAACAGAACACA